>APFE030982731.1:7621-43785 GCA_000404065.3 Pinus taeda
CTCCTTAGCTCATCACCAGTCATTCTCATCCATCCAAATATTTCAAAGGCATCAACACAGTCTCCTACCTCGCCCCAAAGAACCCCCTGCAAAAACTGCGTCCAATCCCCGCACCCAAAATTGCCTTTCCCCAATTTTCCACCAAAACCCTAAAAATCCCAAATCAAACCTTTTTATCAGTTTACTAGCCTAAAATCAGTGTTCTATTGGTTGTCTCAGCCCGTTGAGGACCTTTTGCCGAGATAGACCGGAGAGAGCCCTCTCCTGCCCCGTAGGGCTAGCTACGAGGCTAAGTGGTTTGATGTTGCCTTGGAGTTTACCTTTTTCAGCCTGAGGTGACATTTCAAGCGCTAACACAATCTACCTATGAGAAGGAGATGATGGCCATCTTACATGCAGTAGATACCCGGTGACCATACTTATTGGGGCAACGTTTCCAAATCTGCACAGACCATCAAAGCCTCAAATATTTTTTGGAGCAATGTCTATCCTCACCCCAGCAAAATAAATCACTGACCAAAATGTTGGGATATGATTATGAGATAATTTACAAGAAAGGGAGTGACAATTTAGTAGAGGATGATTTATCACGCCAATTTGAGGATGAAAGCATCCTGCTATCAATCTCTCTTCCCATACTAGATTGGATTGAAGAAGCCTGCAAGGAATGGTTTTCACACCCCTCTCTCTCCCAACTCATTAATAAGTTGAGAGTAGATCCTAATTCCTCAGTTGGCTACTATTGGAAGGGCGAGATTCTTTGCTACAAGGATAGAGTAGTTATATCGCCGACATCCACCCTCAAAATGCGCATTTTGGCAGAGTTGCACTCATCTCCCACTGTAGGCCATGCAAACTTTCAGAAGAATTATGCTTGCACTCGTCGTTCTTTCTTTTGGACAGGCATGAAAATTAACATTCTTACTTTTGTAGCTGAATGTGATGTGCGTCAACACCACAAAGGAGAAACAATCAAGTCACCAGGCACCTTACATCCATTGCCCATCCCTGCCTCAATCTGGACGGATGTTTCTATGGATTTCATTACTAGTTCCGAAGTCAAGCAACAAATTAGTCATCATGGTGGCTGTGGAAAAACTTTCTAAATATGCTCATTTTTGCACTCCACCCCACTCATTTACCCCCACTTTGGTGGCTCGAGCTTTCGTGGACCAAATCTTCAAACTGCATGGCATGCCCACTTCCATTGTGTCTGATTGTGACCCGACTTTCACCAGTAACTTTTGGCAAGAACTTTTCAAGCTACAAGGCACCCAACTCCAACTAACTACTTCCTATCATCCCCAAACTGATGGTCAAACTGAATCAATCAACAAATGTTTGGAGACATACCTAAGGTGCTTCAGTTCAGAAAAGAAACATCAATGGTACAATGGCTACCTCTAGTTGAATGGTGGTATAATACTAACTATCATGCAGCCACCAAGATGACTCCATATGAAGAAATGTATGGCCAACTCCCCCCTTCACCTACTTCTTATATCCCTGGATGCTCTAAGGTGCAAGCAGTGGATCAACTCCTACAGAACCTTACAACTATGCTAGCCCGTCTCAAAGATAATCTCCATCAAACATCACATGAAGCAACAGGCATACCAACATCGTTTAGAGCACACATTTCAAGAAGGGGATAAGGTATTCCTGTGACTACAACCATATAAACAAACATCACTTAAAGAAAAGGGCTACCAAAAATTAGCTCCAAAATTTTACGGACCTTATCAAATAATTTAGTGCACTGGAGCAGTAGCCTACAAGGTAGCCTTGCCACCAACTTCAAAAATCCATCCAGTCTTCCATGTATCATGCCTCAAGAAAGTGGTGGGGGACAATTGCAGAATTCAAACCAATCTACTTGAATTGGATGGAGAAGGTTCACTCTGGCTCCAACCTGAACAGGTCCTCAATACACAAGAATGACATCTGCATGGCTGCACGATCAAGGAAGTCCTCGTTAAGTGGAAAGACACCTCTTCAGAAGATGCGACCTAGGAACCAACCACTATTCTTCAGCAGTTTCCACAGTTTCAACCTTGAGGACAAGGCTGCTTTTTATGGGGGAGGGCATGTTATGGTCCAACCCTACCCCTTTATTTATGTAATAGGGCCGAGTCATAGTTATAGTTAGTTAAAGAGTCAATAAAGCCCATATTAATAATTGTAAGTGGTTGACCTGCATTTAAGAAAGGGAACACAGTTAGTTGCAAATGGGCCATGGTATTAGATAGATGGTATTGAGCAAACCATGGTAATGACCCATGGTATTGTATGTCTATATAAAGGATAGAGACTCCCCATTGAGGAATATAGAGTCTTATTTTGTAGTCGAGGTTTACTCTGCTGGAGGTTGCCCCCTCGAAGAGGCAAGCGAACATTGATTTCATCTCTGAATAATAAAATACCTGCTATTTTTCTCATTTTGTTATGTGTTATGGGTTGTATTTCTTCGCATATTTGGTATTCTGGAATTTCTCGCAGGTCAAAAGCATAACATATCAACTTTAATGAGAATACTTGTTGAGGCATTACCATGAACTATTTAATTAGTTTTTTTCTATTTTTTTTGATGTTGGGAAGCACTGTGTCTCCCATAACTAGGTATAGGCAATTAGAATATCTCTCTTTCAGTGTTGAATTTCTCAATTACAAATTTTGGATTGATAATGTTGCTAGACAATATGGATAAAAAGCACTTTTTTTTTTCTTACTAACATGATTTCCCTAATAGTAAACTAACAACACAACTTATGTAATCAACTCATTTGGAAAATTCATAATGATTCAAATGTATTATCACAATCTTTGTTTCTACCGTTAATGACTCTATGCAAATTTCAATTATTAAAAAAAATTACCAATATATTATAAGATAATGCTTAAGATTATTAGTAAGTTACACATTTAGTTAAAAAGTCTTTATATAGCAAATTAATTATTTTTATTTAGTAAGATGTAATTTTATGGTTAATTGCATTTATTTAGTAATAATTAGATATAATATTCTTGTTAATTGTGTTTATCTCGGGTGGTTTGGAGGGATGGCTGTTATTTTCTCCACCTAGGTTCAAATCTCCTCTAGTGACATGTTGAACTTCGATGCCTTGAAGAACATTGTTGTAATGGCTTCAAGCTTGAGGAAGACACTCTTTTGGCCCAATACCAACACCCTCACTCTTGCATTTGAAATAATAGGGAGCATGATAGTTGACACATGCCAAACACAGATTGTTTTATGGTACTCATAATAGAAAATGTTACAAGATATTAAATGATTATTAATTTTCAAATGAGTTGATTATATTACCAAAGTAGATCTATCTTAACCTTGAATCTATCAAGTGTTGAGAGGGAATAAATCTCTTGAGGTGCAAAATTGTTTTAGAATGCAAAACTTGAACAAAGGTTTCTACCGCAAGAGATATGATCCCTCTCAACACTTGATAGATCTGAGGTTGAGATGGATCCCTCTCTCTCTCTCTCCAATCCCTTTTTAATATCTTATAATGCTTCTCTAGCCTCAACAAATGAATGCACTTTCCTTGAAATTTTTCTTAGCTTTCTTTCATCCAAAATATTTTAGCATAGGCTTAGCATAATAAAAATTTTCAAACTTTTCTTTTTAGTTGTGTTGGACACCTCATCCGTTAGGGCTATGGTGAATAGTTACTATAATTCCAAGAAACCTTGGAAGTTGAATCCAACGGGTTTGATGTTGTATTCATATGTACATCATTCTTAATGGAAGTTGAATTCATTCCAACAAATGGTATCAAAGCCATGTTTATCTGCCTTGTTGAATAGTTTGGGCTACCGGTTTTGTGTCGTCCTGGGCACTCCTTTCTAAGATTTTGGTTTAGAAACCCTTGTGGATCCTTATCAGGTCTATATGTTAATTACTAAGCAAGGGTCAATGTTTTTCCTGACACAGAGATTCTGGTAAAGGTCCATCCTACTACATACCTATTATTGCTATAGATAGAAATATCAACGTCCTATTTGAAGGTCTTTCTCACCACGATCTTTGTCATAGGAGTACATGTGGTGTCTGTCTTGAGGTGAAACAAGGTAATCATTTCCTCATTGAGGTATTAGAGAGTATGATCATCAACGATGTGCACCTTTATAAGATGCTTGGCTAAATAGCCTTGAGTTGTTTGTGGAAAAATCAACAAACCTTGAGCGGGGAACCTAAAAGTTATATAAAACGCGATCGAGAAGAAACAATCCTAAATTCAATTGGTCAACATATCACCTACGTGGTTAAGGTCCACGAAATGAAGAAGAAGAAACATTTTTTGCTTTGATCATGCTTTACAAATGTGACACATATAATGCAATGAGGCCAACGAGGAGAATATGAATTTATCGGGGGAAGATGAAAAGATGTAATATTGATAATCAAGTCAAGTATGTTTAGGGTGACACAGGGCTAATCTATAGATAGCTATTCATATTAATCAAATTTTTGATATCAAATTCATTTACATTTAATATTTATGCAATCCCATTCCAGTAAATCTAAAATAAAATGGATGAAATGTCGCTACTTACGAAATTCCTTGTGCTTAGAACCCAAAAGAATCACAAATTCTTATATGAATTTACGAATCCCTTTGTTTCATATCCATTGTAGTAAAGCAGAGTGCACCTAGTTGAATTGAATTCTTGAAAACCCTGCCATCTAAGTCATTTTGTTTGAAAAATCATTAGTTCCTTTAAAATATGATCGATGCTAACCCACAAACTGACCCACAATTGCTTTATCTCGCCATTGTAAATTGTAACACTTTCACCTCGAGATAACAACACATGAACTTGCAGTTATTAGAAGCAATAATTCAGAGGTCAACATAAAGAGTTAGTATGAGTCATAAATGCACAATTATGAAATTGTCTGTTACGAGATGAGGGTTGTAAATGTGGTAGAAACATGATTTGAGGGTTAGGGTTTTCATATCGACTTCCAAGACCATGGTTCAATTAAAGTTTCCTATGAAGCTACGAAGTTATGGTAATACTACCATATTGTGATCTAAAATCCCTAAAGTTAACTCTAGTGTCTACATGATTTACCTAATTATATTTTATGGATGCTTCTTCTCGATGATATTCATAACAACTCACTTGGCTTCTTGCAACAATTTGATGTTTGATGGCATGAATGACATAACCAGATTTACGGAACAAGTGGTGGAGCAGATCATGCGTTAGCAAATGATAACAATTTTGGGTATCACTTTGGTAGAGACCCTTGCATGCTAGTAAGCAACACATAAAAATCATGCTTCATTCCTATAATAAGTAAGGCAAAAAGAAAAATCTTTCACTGATTTCAAGTGCATCTTTGGGTTCAATTTTGAGTTACTGACCTTCTTGTAAAGAGTGATTGTTATCATCCAATGACTAGGTTCGAGTCATTTAATTGTTGTCTCCTTGAGCAACTACAACAATGCACCAGATCATTGTTGTCATTCATCTCTCGTCGAGCAAATCCATAAGCCCAAATCAACCTTGTAATGGATGGGAGCTCTTGGAATATATTTATGAAATCTATAACATCCTTCCCAAGTAGAGGTAGCTATAGAGGATGCAACTTCAAACTATCATATGAGAGGTGGCCTTCCTTTCGAGCAATTGGTCCACGACATAAAAAACTCTAAATCTCATGAGATGCATAGAAAATATAAAAAGTGAAACGAGGATAATGTGGGATTCTATTGATGTTTTTTTTCCTAGAATATGTCAATAGTTCAATTCTTGTGAAGTTGCATCAGTTTAGAAATCGTTAAGAAGGCCCAAATATCATTCATTAATGTACACTCTCATCGGTCTTCACCTTGAGAATTTGAGTATGGCTAGAATGATTTCATTGGAATTCAAGTTTAAATACATTTAAATTACATGAGGTCTAGTTTAGCATTTAACTTGAATTTCATTTGGAAAAAAAAATAACTTGTTGAATTTGCAATGTAAGTGGGTGCATTGTCAGTTGAAGTCGACACCCTTAATCTTCTAAGCTTGAGCTATTGTAAAATGGTCATAACTAATATATTATTAGAGTTATTGAATATTATGATACTATGTATTGTTGATGACACTATGAAAAATCAACAAAGCCACTATTACTGGGATATAAAATCCATCTAAGCAAGCATAAAAGACGATTAAAATTTTCCAACTTGAGTCACAATTACAACAAGATGACTTGTAGTAGAAGAGTCATGATTTTGAACTAGTTCTTATTCAAAACAACTTTGTTTTTTAGTCTGAATCCCATTAACAGTCATAGGTTAATCATATTTGTGAGCTCATTTCAAAAGAAATTTTACATAAAGATGCAAAGGTTCAACCTGTACTTCCCAAGCCCATCATCAGACCTTGGGAAGAAGTTGTTAACAATCATAAATTAATTGGCATTGGACATGACAAGGATATGTCCTTTCATATTATGGAATATTCCAAACCCATCCAGTTTCATATTGTTGGATTTCTTCTTGATGATTCATCTTTACTTTCTCTTGTTCCATATGCACAACAGGTTTGCAGATGCCAACATTGTGATTGAGTTGGTCATGTGAAAGATCAGTGTTTTGATCTTCACCCTTGTGATCATTGTTGTAAGAATGCTCATAATTCAGACAGATGCTCTAGAAATAAGAATCCTTTAAGAATGAAGATTCACCTAGATGGATCACTTCTTGGAAATGTTCCTCAAGAACCAAGAAAATATATCAGTGATATTGCATAATTTATTCTTGGGTATTGACTAGTCTTGTAGTGAAGATTTTGCCATCTTCTCACCTTGTATCTGAAAGGGGAATTGATGGTCAGTTACCATCTTCAAAGATTTTTCAAACAGGCATGAACCAAAGCCTAGGGACAGAGTTAGCCATAGCCTAATTTAGAGCTGTAACCAGAGACAAATTTATGCTCCATGAGCATGTTTTTGGTTGGTGCGCTACCTTAAACCACCACCTGCATAAGACTTTAGTTCTTGCTACATTAGTTTGCGGTCATCTTTGAACTAACATCATGGATCACTTCCACTAGCAAAAGATAATAACTTCTTGCTAGATTTGGAAATGTTCCAGGAACTGCTTCAAGCTTTAGTTCCAGAGTTGATGGTCAGCCTTAAACCACCACCGGTAGAGACCTCAATTTCTCCCACCTCATTTGGTTTGTGGTCTTCCTTAAACTACCATTTCAGAGAGCACATTCAGCCATTGCATGCCATGCATTTTTGTACTTTAGCTCTCTTCTTGGACTCATATACACCCCTTTAAATTAAGGGGGGGATATTGGACACCTAATTTGTTAGGGTAATGGTGAACAATTACTAGAAGTATAAGAAACCTTGGAAGTTGAGTCCAACAATTTCAATATTGTATTTATATGTACATCATTCTTAATGAAAGTTAAATTCATTCCAACAGGTTGTTTTCTTGGGATCACCTATAATTTTGGTTTTTATTAATGACTACAATTTTTTTTATTAATCAATAATTTAAGGATAAATTCTCTCTGTTGGCTTGTTGTAACTTCCATAATATAAGTATGAGTTTGTCCTTTAGTAGGATGAGAAATGAACTATTATAGCCAACAATTGAAGACCTTTTCCTTGTGACTTGAAGTATGTTTAGACAACCTAGGGAAGCGTTACTATTAATCTTTTATGCTTGGATATCTACATTATCAATCTCTAGAATTTGTCAATCTCGCTTTTAATGAATTCAATACACTAATTATGAATACAATTCCAATAATTTATTTAGTTTATTTCTAATATGTTCTTTGATTAAGTTTCAATGTAAAAGTTCTTTTGTCTTGTAGAAATTGCTACTTGGAATCCTTTTTATTAATTTTTGACTAATCCAATTGTCTCCATGTCATAATGATGTTCTTTTACCTCATCACACAAATATTTGGATATTTGGAATTAATGATCATCTTTAATGTCAAAGAGTTAGTGAATACATTGGTGGGGGATATCAATTACAATTTCTGAGATTGAAGGTCCTACATTTTCAAATTCTTATTTTACCAAGACCTTATCCATGGCGATAAGTTTAAAGGAATAACTATTTTGTCATGGGAGTCCTTCTTATTAAGCTTTATTTTGTATGGAAAACCTATTTGGTGAACCTCTTTCCCTTGGTTTAATCCTTGGGGTTGTATTGTAAATGCATACACACCATTCACACTATGTTGCTTTTCATGATTTGCCCCATGCTATTATGTTCCCTACTTTATCTTTAGTTGGATTTTTGTTTTAATTAGATAAGTGACATTTTTATGATTGGATTTTTTTTTTTTTTTTTTTTAGTTTTATATTACTTTTATGATTTGGTTTTAGTTTTGGTCTTTGTACTCTACATTTGCATTTTTGTAAACATTATCCTCATAATTTTTTTGGCAATGTGAAATGTCTCAATCTCGATATACATTAAGACAAAAAATGATAAAAATAAATAAATAAAATAAATAATTATTTAAAAACAAATATAAAATAAAAATAATAAAATAAAAGTTAAAAGCTAAAATAAATTAAATAATGAAATCCTTACGAGTGTTTGCTTGAACCCCATCCATTGGATGAGAAATGAAAATAAATTATGGTTGTAGATATTTGAATATGAAGAGGTGTTGCATTTGGAATCTAAATGTTTGGATATCTAGAATCCATAAAATCTAGAAAAATCATATAAATGAATATCCGAGATCTGGATGACCTGAAAATAAAACCAAGGGAAGACTTAGCAAAAACATGTGTCATACATGCTGATTAATAATATCCACATCATGATCCCGTATGGATGTATTGGGCTCCTACATGGAGGTCGATAACTTCAAGATCACAAATCCCTTAGTAAGTATGTCATATCCAAAGATGCCTTGATTTACATTGTAGCGAGAATTAGAGGTGAAGACAAAGGTTAGGGTGCGTGTCTCCTCCTCAACCCAACCCAAATCCTTTAAGGATGTAATAAAACTAGGACCTTCAATGCCAAACTGTAAATATCTTTCCAGACCTACAGTCATGGTGGAACAGGTAGCAAAAACCCCTTCTGTTAAAGTGGATAACGTTACATGTAAATTCATGGCTACAGATTATGAACGACAAGCAATTATTTTTCATTTAAATGGTTTTTAACCCACAACATTTTCTCTTCAGGAGTGGGTATACCATAATTGGTCTCAAAATACAATATTGCATTTATGTTCAAAAGGATTATTTGGTGTGCTCTTCAATAATTTAGAAGAGCAACATAAGGTTTTTTTATCAAGGACCCTGATTTTGGGGCTAGTTTGGCCTCTCCTTTCAACCTCGGTTTCCGGATTTTGATCCTCTCTCTATGTTGGCTCTGGCAACGCTAGTTTGGGTAAGGCTCCTCAATCTTCCCATCCATTTGACACACCCCGATATATTAGAAGAAGTAGGAAACTTATTAGGTCACTTCATCAAAATTCACTATGATAGGATTGCAAAAGGAATCCTCACATTTGTTCGCATATGTGTTGAAGTGGACCTCAGTAAAGGATTGTCGGAGAAAATCCTTCTCAAATGGAGAGGTAGGGTTTATTCACAACCGGTGGATTATGAAAACATTGCTTTTCCTTGCAAGACTTGTGAGTAACCTGGTCACCTTCAGAATGCCTTCCCCTATTTGCATCTAAATGCTAAGAAAAAGAACAATGGATGGAAAGATATAAAAGGAATCATAAAATCCAAGACTATTGTCGATGTAACACCCTCCTCCCATACTTAGCCAAGCTTACCCGTCCACCTGGGTAAATGTGTGACGAAGAATTACTATGATGTGATTCAACTCCCCAAGTACAATTAAGGAAGTGGAATCAACAAACCAAAACCAAATTAACCTCCCTCAGGAGCTACAGGACCCCTAAAGGCTAACCAGCTGCTCTAGGTGCCCAACCCCTGAGTTAACTTGCTTTTTAACCAAACTAAACCCCTAGTTTATCCCATGAAAAGCCCTCCATGCGACTGATACCCTCAAGCCTATAACAACCCCGGGTTAAAATTTCATGTAATAAAAGTTAATAAAGGAAAAATAAGACCAAGGTGGCAAGACATCCTAACAGGTGTTCATTTGGTTTATTATGACTAAGGGGAAATTGGCAAAGGCAATGACAAAGGTTTTGGAAAGGCAAGAGGCATTTATTGTCATTTTATTTATGAAATTTAAGGAAATGAGGAGAAAAGGAAGGTGAAAATTCACAGGTTGCATGTGAGGAGAAAAATGAAGGAAAAATAATGGAAATTGAAGAAAATAGAGGCCTCATTAATAAAAAGTCTTATGAGGATCAGTTCACAACCTTTTTTTAGTTCAGTTTTAGAGCTCTCTCTAATAACCTTGCACACTTAGAGCATTCTCGGGGCACTCTAGAATTGGAGAAAGGAATGCAAAGGAAAGCAAAGATCAAGCAAGGAAGAGTTGGATTAGGTAGCTACAACGGGATTACTTGTAGGTATCAAGTTGAATGTATGATTTCCTTGCTAGTTTTGGCATGCATGTGTGTATTTGGTTCTCTTGTTGTCATTGGAATGGGTTTTGCTAGGTGTGACAATGGTTTTAAACCTTGCCTTGCCATTTTTGAATATTTATTGTGTGATGGTGTTATTTTACTTGGTTGATCTGGATTTCGGATTGTTTCAAAACTGAGTGGGGTGGTCTCAGGAAAATTCCCAAAGGCCTTAGAATCCCTTGACTAATAAATGGCAGGATACACAGTAAATCCTAAGCGTGGAGATGGGTAAATTCCTCACGATTTAGGTGGAGAGATTCAGAGGCATAAATTCTTGTTTAGGGCCTAGTGATCCCTTGACCAATATATGGCAGGATTACGGTAAATCTCGTAGTACATGTTCTTTGTTTGGGCCTAGGAATCCCTTGATCAGTGTTACACAGTAAAGCCTGGTTGTATAGATGAGGGTTTCAAGCCTAGGAATCCCTTGACCAATAATGGAAGATATGCGATAAAGCCTGAGGAAGCCCTAGTTGCTTTGTTGCGTGTCCCACATTCAAGCTTGAAATAAGGCACAAGGGTGATTGGCTAATAAAAATATTTGTTCAGCCCAATCTATGGTCAGGTGGTACGTGGAAGTCCTTGACTTGGTTGGATTTTGCATATGTTAATAAGAGCTCTATTTCCTTGTATTTCATGAGTTACTAAGTGTACTTACTATTATGTGGCTTTGATGGCTATTATATCATTGTTATTATTCTGGTTATATGCTGGCTAAAAGAATGGTTTTATGATAGACTTGAGTTATGGCTCCTAGCATGTTTTGATTAATAGATTAAATGTTAATGAATGTATGACCTAATAGATGATAATGAAGCTATTGTGAGAGGGCATTAGAACTTCTTGAAGAATCTCAGGCAAGCATGAGGTCCCTATGTTCATATGTGTATTTATGACGTATACATTACATGTTCATGATGTGTTTGATGAAATTCCTATCATGGTTAGGATGAGTCAGGTTAGGTCCTTTTTCAAGTTTTGCATTAAAGGCCTTGTATTCTTGTTAATTATCACTTCTAAGTGTTTCAACAAGTTTTGGGCAAAGGCCTAGGTCCTAGCCCTGAAAAAGTGACTTAAATCCCATGGTTGTTGGCACAAAAATGGCTGAAAAAATCTGCAGTTGCATGGAGGCCTTGTTGTGGGAGCAACTGGAGGGTTTCAATCACAAGAAGGGCTTGTCATGGGAGCGACTGGAGGGTTTCAGTCACATGAAGTTCTTGTCATGGGAGCGACTGGAGGGTTTCAATCACATGAAGGGATTATCATGGGAGAATCTGGGGGTTTAGTTCAGTTAAAAAGCAAGTTAACTCAGGGGTTGGGCGACTAGAGTGGTTGGTTAGCCTTTGGGGGTCTTGTAGCTCTTGAGGATGGTCAATTTGGTTTTGGTTTGTCCATTCTACTTCCATAAATGTACTTGGGGAGTTGAATCACATTGTTAGGTCCCTTTAATACTAACTCTTCGTCACACATTTACCCCGGTGGACTAGTAAGCTTGGGTAAGTGTGGGTGCAAGGTGGTTACAGAGTGGTATCAGAGCATGGTTCACCCCTTGGACTGGATGGGCGGAATGTGGTTTTCATGCATGCATTTAGATTGTATATGTGCTTGATGTGTATGCTCGATGATGGTCATTGTTGCAATTGTGTTGTCATGTAGAAGTGTTGATCTTGTTGTTGGGATGTGGTTGTCACGAATGAATTTCAGTTGTATATGCATTTGTTATGCATGTCAGTGTCTATATGTTGTTATGCATACATTGTTATGGGCATGTTTGTTGTGCATAAGGTCATGGTATGTAGTTAATATTGTCATGCATGGTATGTGGGTAATGATTTAGATGATGTCGATATATTGTTATGATTATGATTATACATGTATTGTGCTAATCTGGATTGATCTTGCAGATGATAAATCCTCCATTGAACTATATAGAGGTATGTTGGTTATGTTTATATTTTGGTTTAGTTGACATAATATACTTGCAAGAAGAAGAATATAAAATATGACTAGCCAAATGGTGGATTATAGTTCACGAGATTCCCACTATAGATCAGATGGGCAACATGGTGATGAGTACTACCCTCACATAACAAAAACTTTGAGAAGTTTGAAGTTAAAAATAAGAAGTTGCAAAGCAGATAATGACATAATCATTTAGTCATAAGAGAGACTTGCTAGGGTATAAGAGAAACAAGTAGAGGTTAATGCGGTTATCCTTCAAATTTTATCAAACTTACAGAGACATGGATCACTTAGGATCAGTCATGGACAAGAGGACATGAATAATGGAGCCAATGGTAGCAGATCTAATGATGGACATAGGTTAGATAGGGATGACACCATCAAGGATGGAAAATTCTTGGACACACCTAATAGGATAGGTAGTGGACATGGGCATTATTCTTGGTTTGGTTTGGATAGATACCATGGTAATCATCACCATCATCTTTACAGGAGGAATGATAGGGGATATTTTCTAGATGAGTTCAAGAAATCCAAGGCACATACATTTGATGGAGAAATGAATAAGTCACGGGATGCAGAAGCTTGGTTGCTTGGGATGAATAAGTTATTCATATTGCATGACTATTCAGAGAACATGAAAGCCAAGATAGCTACCTTCAGTCTTAAAGGTAAAGCAAACATTTGGTGGGAAGATGTGAAGAATGATAGAGGCATTCGGGAAGAAGATTTGACTCGGAGAGAGTTGAAAAACTTTTAAGGAAGAAGTGTCTATCTGAGAGATACTATGATGACATGGCAAACATATTCTATAAGTTGAAGATATGATCCATGACCAATAAGGAGTATACTAGTAGATTCTTGGAGTTGTTGAGGTATGTGCCTTATTTGAAGGAGAAGAAGGCAAATATTTAGAGATTCATTAGTGGGTTGTTGGTAACATTCACAAATAGGATCAAGTTTGATGAGCCTAGATCATTGGAGGAAGCCATTAGAAAGTTGAAACATTGTTATAAGTAATTGAAGGATAAGACAAAGTCTCAACATGGTTGGAAAGGGAAAGACAAAGTTAAGGGAAAGTGGCCACCGAAGTGAACAAGACCTCAGGATGCAGGTGAGAAGGAGAATGTGGTTCTTTACAAGAAGTTTAATGTAGTTGGAAAAGGACGTGGGTCAAAGCCTTGAGGGCAGAAAAACAAAGGTGAGGGTAAAGGCCAGTTGCAGTGTTGGATATGTGGCAAGGAACATCTCAAGAAGGATTTTCCATCGTATCAAGGTGCTATGCCTCATATCTACAGTGCACAGGAAGCACATACAGTTGGGGATGTTGGACAGAGCATTCCTCAGATCTATGTAGCATTGGAGAACATGCAGGTGTATCACCAAGCATCTATTAACGAGATGGGCGGTAAGCTTTGTGATCAAGTTGTTTCTATTTTGATTGACCTTGGATTTAATTATAGTTATGTTAATCATGACCTAGTGGATAAGTGTGGTTTGAATAAAGAAGTGCATACAAAGTCTTGGTTAGTGAAGTTGGCTACAGGTACTAAGAAGAGAGTTCATCACTAGGTAAGAGCTTGTGCATTTGAGTTGAATGGTATGCCTACATCAATGCATCTGAATGTACTTCCATTGGGATCTTACAATATGTTGCTGGATATGGATTGGTTATATCTTCATAGAACCAAAGTAGATTGTTATGACAAGGCTATTGAGTGCTTGGATGACAATGGAGAGCAAAGAATATTGTAGGGTAAGAGGAAGGCTACATCAATGAGGATGGTTACAATTATGCAGGCCAAGCTTAGTCATAGAAAAGGATGTGTGTTATTTGTAGTACATATTTCTAGTGATAAGGTAAGGATGTTGAGGATGCAATTTTTTTGAAGAAGTACACGATCTTACAACAATTTCAAGATGTGTTCCTAATAGATATTTTAGAGTTGCAGCCTCACAGGGAAGTGGACCTTTCTATTAAGTTGGTACCAGGGGTAGCACCAACATCTAAGGCACCTTACAGGATGAGCACTTTAGAGTTAGTGGAATTGAAGTTGCAGTTGAAGGGAACGATTGATAAGGGATACATTAGGCCAAGTGTGTCGCCTTGGGGTGCACTAGTGTTGTTCGTGAAGAAGGATGGTACCCTCAGGTTATGCATTTATTACATGCAATTGAACAAGGTGACGATTAAGAACAAGTATTTATTGCCAAGAATCAATGACTTGTTTGACCAGTTGAAGGGAGCATCGATGTTCTTGAAGATTAATTTGAGATTAGGATACCATAAGGTACGCATTAAAGAAGAGGACATCTACAAGACTTCTTTTCGGACTAGGTATGGGCATTATGAGTTTGTTGTAATTCCATTTGTTTTGATTAATGCTCCAACTACTTTTATGTGCATGATGAATAGTGTGTTGTGTCCTTATCTGGACAAGTTTGTTATTTTATTCATTGATGATATATTGATATATTCTAAGAATGAGGAAGAGAATGTCAGACACTTAGAAACAATATTGAGATTTCTAATAGAGCACCAATTGTATGCCAAGATTATTAAATTTAGTTTCTTTCAGTCATAGGTACATTACTCGGGGCATGTTGTCTCCAAGGAAGGCATAACAGTAGATCTGGAAAAGATAAAAGCTATCATGGAATGGGAAACTTCTAGGATTGTGGATGAGGTTGGATCATTCATGGGGGTAGCAGGTTATTATAGTAGGTTCATCATGAACTTATCCCAATTTCTTATCCTATTACATCATTGCAAAGGAAAGGTAAGAAATTTGAATAGACAGGAATGTGCAACAAGTTTTGAGCAATTGAAGCAGTTGTTGACAAATGTGGGCCAATTCTAAATATTGCAGATCCGAATAAAGAGTTCATGATATGTACAATATCTTGTAAGAGAGGACTTGGTGGAGTCTTGATGCAGGAAGGATAGGTGGTATGTTATGAATCATGGAAATTGAATGAACACGAGGAGAATTATGTGATGCATGATCTTGAGTTAGCAGCGATCGTCCATGCATTGAAGATGTGGAGACATTATATTCTTGATAGGAGGTTTGTATTCATGAGCAACCACAGTGGATTGAGATACTTATTTGACCAATCTCATTTGAATTCCAAGCAAACTAGATGGTTGGCCACAATCAAGGAGGTTGACTTCGAGATTAGGTACATTAAGGGAGATGAGAACATGGTTGGAGATGCTCTTAGCAGAAGAGTGTAGGTAAATCATATAGAAACTATGAGTTCATATGGGATAGATTTACAGGGTCAGATCTTACAAGCAAGACAATAGGATTACAGGTACAAGGAGCTTAGGCACAAGTTACAACAACAGGGTACAGGTGAACAAGATGTGGACTAACATCTCACGATAGATGGTTTGATCAAATTTAGGGATAGGATCTATGTATCAGACAACAATGAACTTAAGAAGCTTATCTCGAGGTAATTTCATGTGAAGCCATATTCAGGTCATCTGGGATATCAGAAGACATTGAAAATGGTGAAGAAGTTTTATTATTGGTCGATCTGAAGAAGGAAGTGGTAGAGTTTGTGGCTAGATTTTTGGATTTTCAATAGGTAAAAGTAGAGTGTAAGCATCCGAGTAGCTTACTAGAGCCGATTCTAATTCCATAGTGGAAATGGGAGGTCATTTCCATGGATTTCATTACAAGTTTTTTGAGGACATCTAGACAACATGATTCTATTATGGTTGTGGTTGATAGGTTGACTAAGGTAGCACACTTAATTCTAGTGAATTCTACTTATTCAGCTAGTCAGCTAGCACATGCCTTCATCAGGGAGATAATGAGGTTGCATGGTATTCTGAACAAGATTGTGTTAGACAAAGATGTTAAGTTCAATCCTAGGTTCTGGAAATAATTGTTTGTAGGTTTGGGTACAGAGTTGGCCTTTAACACAACTTATCATCCATATACATATGGACAAACAAAGAGGGTTAGTAGGATCTTGGAGGACATGTTGAGGATGTACATCATGTATCAATGACGAAAGTGGGAAGAATACCTTCCGTTGGTTGAGTTTCTTACAACAATGGGTATCATAAGTCACTGAGGATGAGTTTGTTTGAGGCACTATATGGGAGGAGTTGTAATACTCCCATTAGTTGGAGTGATTCAATGAACATGGTGTTGATTGGAATGGACATATTGGTAGAGATGGAACAAGAAATGCAGGTTATCAAGCATAATCTATAGGCAACACAGGATAAAAAAAGAGATATGCAGATCAACACATGGTATTTGAAGAGTTTCAGGTTGGAGAAAATGTGTACTTGCACATCAAGCCCAAGAAGATCTCCTTGAGGATTGGGTCACGTGCGAAGTTGGAAACGCAATATTGCTAGTATTTCGAGATCCTTGAGAGGATTGGATCAGTGGCCTACAGACTTGCACTACCTTTGATAGTGAAAGTCTGTGATGCTTTCCATGTTTCATTGCTTAAAATATGTGTAGAGGATGTTGATCATGTGAAGGAGAATTCCAGCTGGAACCTCAGTGCATTTTGCAAAGAAAGATTCTCATGGTCCAGAACTGAGCAATCGAGCAGGTTAAGGTTTAGTGGAAGCACTTTGGGCCTGATGAAGCTACATGGGAGATGGTTGATCAGATCCGGGC
This sequence comes from Pinus taeda, assembly GCA_000404065.3. Classification (NCBI taxonomy): domain Eukaryota; kingdom Viridiplantae; phylum Streptophyta; class Pinopsida; order Pinales; family Pinaceae; genus Pinus; species Pinus taeda. Next base: position 24,805 of record APFE030982731.1, read on the forward strand.
TATGTATCCTTCATTGCTTGCTAGTTGAGACAAAGTAATTTTGATACATGTATATATGTATATGAATGTAAATACCACCACGAGTTGTGTTATAAAGCTCTAATAAGCGGTATGGTTATCATGTTATTATGTTGTCATGTTGGTTTGGTTTTTAGCAGGTTGGTCATTGTAAATGCTGCATCGAGTTAACTTATAAAGCTCCATGGGAAATTTGTTTTGGTTTTCAACGATGTTACTGGTTGTAGGTGTCATTGAACACCGAGGATGATGTTCCCCTAAGGGGGAGGGGGTTGTAACAACCCCAATTAAAAGTTCTTGTAATAAAAGTTAATAAAGGCAAAATAATACCAAGGTCATGGGACACGTATTCCAAGATGAATGTTGGGCAAAACATCCTATCGGGTGTTCATTTGGTTTATCATGGTGTTACACAACATTTTGTCACTGTCCCTATACTCCCCATTCCTCCATTATGGAGGACCTCTATAGTGAACCTTACGTGTTTTCCTATCATGAAGAACATGTCTTTACATCACTCTTCATGTGCGAAACATTTCCCTCTTACATCATTTCCTAAGAATATTCCTTCAAACTCAGTTTTAAAGGTCGACGCTATCCCTCAGTTTCTTCCCCGTGCCAATTTGCAGAGTCTAACACTGAGCCTAATGCCGCTCAACGCTGGTAATCCATCCATGACCTGTGCCGACCCTCTTTTGGAAAGTTTTTAAAAATGGAGTCGAAGCTTCTAGGTCTAGAAGCTTCGTGAATGGAATTCTGGTAAATGGTTAGTCGAGATAGAGCTAAGAGAGATTGTTTTTGCTTCTTTCCCCTATTAAAATGGAAAAAAACCAAATGGGATAAGGCCTCTCCCATCATAAGAGGATCCATGTCCCCTCTCTCAAAGTATAGAAACTTCTCCTTTTCCAACCTTAGCCAGCTAATAAAAGGGTTGGAATAATCTGCAAAATCTTGATAGCCAAAGTAACTCTTGATAGCCTTAGCCTTCTAGTTTTTGCTTGTAAAGGGAGAATAAGTTTGTAGTTTGTTTGGTTTGGAGAAAAGAGGAAGAAGCCTTGAACTCCCATTGTTTAAGATGAATCATGAGATGCTAACAGTGGTGCTGGAACCCAGACACGTCGAAGGAAACCTGCGATGCTAAGGTGAAGGTCATACTTTCCTTTTTGTCATAATAATACAACTAATATTTTGTTTCCTATATCAATTGCATATGATATTTGGTAGCTTAAGACTCCTTAGCTATTAGGTAGGTTGAATATATTGCATGCTATCATGTGTGCTTTGGTTTCTTGTCTATTTGTTTTAGGTGTTTGATTGACATTAAGGAGCTGATCGCTGGAGCAAAGACTCAAGGACTTCATCAAACAAGGATTAGAGATACAAGATGTAGGATCTTATCCATTCTCAATCTAAGGGAACTATGTCAGATTGTATTGTTTGTGGTTAGACCCTCTCCCTTGGGCTAGAGGGATTGTCTCTGTCCGTAGAGAGAATCTTCCTACTCCACTCATCGCTAAGGGGAAATTGGCAAAGGCAATGGCCAAGACTTTGGAAAGGTAAGAGGCATTTATTGGCATTTTATTTATGAAATTAAAGGAAATTAGGAGAAAAGGAAGGTGAAAGGTCATAGGTTGCATGTGAGGAGGAAAATGAAGGGAAAATAATGGAAATTGAAGAAAATAGAGGCCTCATTAATAAAAAGGCATTGGAGAATCAATTCACAACCTTTTGTTCAGTTCATTTTTGGAGCTCTCTCATTATTCTCTCTCTCTCGTACTCTTTCACACTTAGAGCATTCTTGGAGCACGCTAGTATTGGGGAAAGAAAGGCAAAGGAAATCAAAGATCAAGCAAGGAAGGGTTTGATCAAGTGTCTATAGTGGGATTACTTGCAGGTATTGAGTTGCATGTATGATTTCCTTGCTAGTTTTGGCATGCATGATACATTCATGTGTGTATTTGGTTCTCTCATTGTCATTGGCATGGGTTTTTCTAGGTGTGATAGTGGTTTTCAGCCTTGCCTTACCATTTCCTGATAACCATGGTGTGATGGGATTCTTTTACTTGGTTGAGTTGGATTGCCAGATGGTTTTGAAATTGAGTTGGGTGGTCTCAAGAAAATTCCCAAAGGCCTAGGAATCCCTTGATCAATAAATGGCAGGATACATGGAAAATTCTGAGGGTTGAGATGAGAAAAATCCTCATGGTTTAGGTGGAGAGATTCAAAGGCATATGTGCTTGTTAGGTCCTAGTGATCCCTTGATTGATATATGATGTATTGCGGTAAAACATTTTGTGTGTGTTCTTTGTTTGGACCTAGGAATCCCTTGATTGGTATATGGTGGGATATACGGTAAAGCTTCTTGTATAGATGAAGGTTTGAGGCCTAGGAATCCCTTGATTGGTAATGGCGGGTACATAATACAACCTGAGGAAGCCTTGGTTGTTTTTTTATGAGTCCCACATTCATGCTTGGGATATGGCACGTGATTGATTAGTTGAAAGAAAGATTTGGTTCAACCTAATCTAAGGTTGGGTGGCACGTGGAAGTCCCTAACTTGATTGGCTTTTGCATATGTTAATAAGAGATATATTTCCTTGTATTTCATGAGTAAATGTACTTGCTATTATGTGGCTTTTATGGTTGTTCTATCATTGTTATTATTCTGGTTATATGCTAGCTATAAGCATGGTTTTATGATAGATTTCAATTATGACTCTCATCATGTTTTGATTAGTAGATGAAATGTTAATGAATGTATGACCTAATAGATGATAATGCAACTATTATGAGAGGGAAGCACGCCTTCTTGATGAATCTCAGATAAGTATGAGGCCCCTATGTTCAAATTTGTACTATGACTTGTACATTACATGTTCATGATGTGTTTGATGAAATTCCTGTCATGTTTAGGATGAGTCAGGTCAGGTCCTTGTTCAATTTTTGCATTAGAGGACATGTCTTCTTGTTAATTATCACTTATGAGTGTTTCATCAAGTTCTGGGCAGAGGCCTAGGTCGTAGCCCTGAAAATGTGGCTTAAATCCCGCAGTCGCTAGCACAGAATTGGCTGAAAACGTCTACAGTCACATGGAGGCCTTGTTGTGGGAGTGACTGGAGATCATTCACATGGAGGGCTTGTCATGGGAGTGACTGGGGGTTTAGTTAAGTTAAAAAGCAATTTAACTCAAGGGTTGGACACCTGGAGTGGTTGGTTAGCATCTAGGGGTCTTGTAGCTCCTTAGGAAGGTCAATTTGGTTTTGGTTCGTCGATTCCACTTCCTCAACTGTTCTTGGGGATTTGAATCACATCATAGTAACCCTTCATCACATATTTACCCCGATAGATCAGTAAGCTTGGGTAAGTGTGGGACGAGGGTGGTTACAACAACTCACGAGCAAGATAACTCATGGAAGCAGAAGTCACATACTGCCAAATCTACACCTTCAAAATTATCTCAACCTCATGTTGAGCCATCTCAACGTTCAGTAAAGGAATCTCTTCCTTTGATCAATATGGAAAGAGACTCATCCATAAATTTGGCAACATCAATGAGTGGGCATAAATGTACCCACGAATCATATCACTCAAATTGTGATAAAGAAACAACAAATATGCCAGAGAATTTGGCAATGGAAGAATCTCAATGAAACGTCGTCATTGTCTCATCTAAATTTTCTCATGATAACCCCTTAGAATGGATAGATGTCTAGAAGGGAAAAGAAAAGAAGGAAAAACCCATGAACAATCTTGGGATCTAAATCCAGTAAGGAATAAAGTGTATTTTTGTGTAGTGCACTTATGGAAAGAAGGATGTAATATGATTTTAAGAGGTAATACAAATTTATTTACAAAAAAATTGAAATAAAAAATACATGTTATGATACATGGATTTGGGAGACACATTATCAATCACATCATCAGAACACAATAATAGTATGAAAACTTATGGGGGGAATAACTTTGTGTTCTAAATTTAGAATAAGAAAAAAATATATCGTTACAAAGCTCTTGACAAGTAGAACTTGTGATTTTCTCAAAATTATAAAATGATGAAGCTGAAAGAGGAGAGATTTTATAGCCTACTTAATACATTAAAAGTAAATTATACACTGGTTTATGAATTATCACAAATATTAAATGTATCCAAAAATCAACACACACACACACACACACACACACACAGAACCAACATATATCCATCTTAACGTCAAATCTATTAAGTGTCGAGAGGGATCAAATCTCTCAAGGTGCAAATATTTTTTCAAGTTTTGCACTCCAAAAGAGGTTTGCACTTCAAGATATTTGATCCATATAAAATTAACATAGATTTGAAATTAAATCTATACCAGTAATATGATCAACTCATTTTTAAATTAATAATTTTTAAAATATCTTTTAAGAATTTTTTGTTGTGAGTACCCAAAAAAAAATCTTTATTATAAACCATTGATGAAAATATTAATCATAGTATAAAAATCCAATTGTTATGAAATATATTTATGTGAATATTACATATACAAAAAAGAATATGTGGACACATTTTTCTATTTTTAATTTTTTTATTAGGGTAAGCCTAGGCTAGGGCTAGCCCACCTATTGGAAGGAAGAATGATCTTCCCACTAATGGGATACTATCACCAAAATTATGTGAATCTCGGTCGAGATTGGACACCCTTATCATATTTTAATTCCCATAAAAGTAGTGTCCATTGTCAATCCCTCCCCACGAGGTTTGACCCTAAAACTTGGTAGGGACTGAACCCCACTCAAACCACCTAGTTTATACTCCATTTGTAAGATGTACATACATAATACCCCATCACCTTAAGAATATGACATAAAATAATTCAAGTTAAGAATATGACATAAAAATAATTCGAGTTTCCATTGAGTTAACCAAATTATGTAAATTGTGGAAAAGTTATATGTAAAACTTTTGTGAAGTACAAATTAAAAAAAATACAATTATTGATATAGAACTCATTAACAAAGTTAATATAATACATAATATAGTAACCAATAATTGTATTATAAGGTGTAAAAACATGTTGATTAAAGGAATAATGCATGGATATTGTTTTAAGAAGTAAGATGCCGGTAAAAAATCAGACAACATTGAATTGCTTACAACTATTCAAGAAATGGTAAAGATTTATAGTTGTTAATCTAACCTCTCCCCTTGATCTATCTATTAATCATGACAATATTTTTTAGTGATTGGTGTATTACTGTATAGAGTAAGACATGATAAGGTTACTTGATTCTCTTACTGAATGACATCTTGATGTTTTGTTTTAAAACACTCTCCATCATATACTTGAACCAAGTTCACCACCCATTAGGTATATAGGGAATTGAAATTATCCACTTTGATAAAAAAATCCTCATTATGTTGATAATTATGGGGTGTGGTTCCATGTATCGATGGTTTCAGTTACTCACCCAAACCTACACAAATTATCCATGTATCACCATGGTCTTTTGGAGTTATGCTCATTATGTTTAAGTGTTAAAGATGTTTATTGACACAACAACTTTTTATCACCATTCTTTTGGAGTTATGCTCATTGTTCTTAAGTGTTAAATGATGTCTATCTATAAACCAACTTTCTTGGAACCTCTATTATTCACTTTTGCTATATTTCCCATAATCCAATATGGCATCATAACTTCTTTGTTCTTGGTCAAATGTTTTCCAAAGAGAGAATAAGTTCCAATGAAGTTAGTGGCTTTGATGAAGCTCTATTAATCATGCTAGTGATGTCTTGCACTGAGCCCTTATGGGTTTGACAGTATGGTGAATTACATTGATCTTGTTCATTATTTGTTGAGTCTAACTGTTTCTACCCCTAGTTGTAATTGATCTAAGTGTGGCACTAACAACATCAATTTCTCGAATTAATTACACATTGGTTCATTTTTTTGGCGAAATTTATTGATAATAGATAGAGGATTGATGTCACATAACATCGTTTCAATTGGACCAAAATACATGTCATTGAAAAGTTGTATTTTTCATATTGAACAATGCTTTTGAGTGATTATGTATGGGTTGGAAGGAGGTCATTGGCATCCTTAGTTTGCTGAGTGCACTTTAGCCTATGTCAAAGTACCTTTTCCAAGTGTGCAGCAGAGGATTGTGGGCCTAGGGACTCGATATTGTCTAGTAAGATATTGCCTAGAAGTTTCATTTCGATTGGACCATCAATTCATAGTGGCTTAAATAATTTTGAGATAGGAAATACACATAAATATTATAGAATATTCCAAAAGTCAAACATGCATAGGGAAACTCAACAATTTGAATTTGGTCATGTATGTTTGATTTTCATAATAAATTATTTTGCAATCAAGATACACTCAAAATTTGAGATATATAATTGATTTGGTACACACACCACACACACACACACACACACACATATATACATATATATATAATATATATACCAAATCAATTATATATCTCAAATTTTGAGTGTATCTTGATTGCAAAATAATTTTATATATATATATATTTATTTATTTATAAATAGGTTGGTTACATTTTGCATTAAAGTTGAGAAAATCTAGGTTTAAATCTTGCGGTGGCTTTTATTTTTGGTTAGCACATATTGATATATATATTGCAATTTGGCATCTTTGCATTATTGTTGGTCTTGATTGACAGGGATAGGTCATGCCATTGTTGTAGATGAGAACTATAAATTGATTGCATTATTTTTTCGTTTGAAAATTTGTAGTGGCATGAAATGACAAAACTTATTATATCTATTATGGAGAAGTTTCGTAAGTGTATATGGGGAATGAGTTGGGTAGAAAGAAGAAGTACTATGTTTAGGAATTTAACCCTACTTGTGATCTCCAACAAAAATAGTACATTGGATCTAGCATTCTGTGGAGAGAAAAGATTCTTATTTCTCAATTAATAACTAACTCACATCAACTTTAGTGTGAAATGGGACAGTGGAAGAGACCTAAAGAATCTTGAGAAGAACAAGTGTGTATTTTTTTCACTTTTGGGGCAGTGGAATTGGAAAAGCATTTTATTTTGGAATGCCATCCTTTCAGAGACATTAGGGACAATTATGACAGTATGTTAGCATCAATTCATTAACATTGTCTTTTCAATGAGGGGACTGTTAGAAGGTTGGGCCAGCTTATCATCAATTTGAGTAAGAAAAGGATTGAATTACAAAAGGCAAAAAACAGGGAGGCTGGTAGTCCCATAGACTACTTTTAGCCTCGTGGACGTTAAAATATCATTCATTCATCCATTATGTGTAATGTTGTGTACGTGCGTGTGGAGACAATGTGTGTGTGAGTGTGTGGAGACAATGTTGTTTTTGAATGTACACATTTGGAGACTATGCCATTCTTGTTGGAGCACAAACCAAGTTTTGTTATTGTTTTTGTTTTTTTGGTAACTAGAGGAATCGATAACTAGGTAAATTTCATACTCTTGTGACACAAGGTCATTTTGACTGCCATCTCTATAACATCTACGTGCCTATGTATGCCCCTTCTATAGACACAAATTAATCAAGGGGATTTGAACCTTGAATCTCGTAGTTTACATAACCCTTCATAACATGTAATCACTAATTGAGCTACCTGCCTAGGTGTTATTGTTTATTTTATTGTTATATATATGTGGCTTTGGTATTTAGGGGGAATTTATTTACTTATATTTTTTTATGGTGTGTTGCTTATTGGGAAAAGGAAAACTAGTGGAAATTTCCTTGTTGCTAAGAAAGAAGAAAAATATTAAATATCCTTGGGTGTTTTTTCTTTGATTGGAATAATAAACAAAAGGTTGGACATGTTTTTTTGACCAAGTTGAGAATTTGAATGTGACAATGGACTTATAAACTTTTAATACCTATTTGAATATGGATGAATTTGATTTGGCTCTAAATAAGTTGAAGATAAATCATTATTAACATCATATGGAAGTTGCTGCCTTGCATACCATTATTTCTCAATTGCAAAAAAAGGATGGAGGATTAAAGCAAAAGATTGTTTGGCAAAAGAAAACCAATACCTAGTTGGAAAATGAGATTGACTTCTACATGTCTCTATAAATGAGCTTCATAAGAAAGTTGCTTCCCTCAAGGTAGATAATGTCTAGTTTCTTGGCGAATATCAAGATTTACAGAAATATTACGATATTTTATTATTGTAGATAGCTAAGAAAGAGGGGACTATTTTAGGATTCTAGGATTACAAATAGGTATCTAACTAGAAGTTAATCATTTGAAATTGTTGTGAATATGTCTAATGCTGAGAAGATTGATGGTGTGTTTAAAAATCCCCCTTAGACCACTTCTTATGTTTATGATTTTCATGATTCATATGATGATATTATCAACAAACTTGTTGATTCTAAGAAGGATGATGTTGTTTGCATGACATCTTCTCATGCCCTATTGGACACTAATGGCGCAATCTCTCTTGCATTTGAAAAACATACTATTGATAACGGGTCCTAATTGTTGAGTAAGATGGGCTATATTGATAATAGAATTAGGAAGGGTAGATAGGGTATGTCATCCAAATTATTTCTAAGTAAAGATGAATTATAACAATTATTTGATATGATGGAATTTTATTAACAAATAGAAGTGGCTATGCATCAAGTACTTTTTTATTTGTTATAGGTGTAAGTAATCTGACTAATTTGCAAGAATATCAATTGATTGTTGATGGCTTTGTTGATTCAAATGAGGATTTTGAGGATGATGTGCCATAATTATTAAGATGACAATATTGTTTACTTGCAGTGCTACTGTACACCTTTAACTAAGTACAAATCTAAGCCTACACCTTTTCTTTAATTGGAAGAAATTTCTTTGTCATTTATGTTGGACACGTGATCCCTCCAGATTTTGTGTTTGTAAATAAATTGTAAATAGGTGAAACATGAAGAGTCATAGGTGGATAGGAAGATTCATTTGTCAGTGTTCCATAAACTACCATGGATATTCCGCTTGATAGTTCATCACAACGAATCTATTAAAATCAATCAAAATCTATAGTATGAAGTGTTAATTCTTCTTAGATCCATATTAGTTATTATTGTTTTTTGTTTTTTATGCGTTTAATAGATAAAATGTATAAAATGGAGAACAATAAGATACAATCACACACTAACCACAATGAACACCAAGATATACTCTGGGAAACCTTTATGAGAGAAAACCCAACTGGAGAATGAGGTTGCTCTGCTCTCTTCTATCTGGCAATGGAATTATGCAAAAATAAAGGATAAGGACTCCTTATGGAGTTACCTAAAACTCGTGTCCCATGGGATGCTACATAACACAAACCCCCTTTGTTATGCTCTCTATATATCTACTCTGAACTATTCTACTCTACTATGGAATAAAATGCAAGCAAATAGAATGGAACCCCTTTTCCTTCCCAATGACTCGGTTATAAAATAGCCCAATAGCTAGCTAGGGATCATATTTGATCCATTAATCCCTCAACACGAGTTGCAACTCAACCCATCTAGATTCTTCTTCATTATCCCCATGTTGTTAGCTCATTTTCCATGAGGACGTAGGCTAACATGTCATCATCTTAAATTACAATTCTTAATCATGATAACTCAAATTATGGGAGACAAATCTTTCTCCTATGAGCTTTGATTAAGGTGATTCTCACTTTGTTCAAAAGGTATTAGTGTGTAGATTATGGAATCTCAGTTGATATTAATTCTGAGACCATTAAAAATGACCATATAAGACCTAAAATGGATCTCGAAGCTTTTCACCTCCAATTTTCCAAACTAGGACACTGATAAAAATGACTCTACAAGTTGATTCCTCCAATTTTTCCACTTGGAAAATATCGATATGTATGAAAAATAATATAATGATATAATCCAGATCACACCTCCTCCATTTTGGGAGGCTTTGTTCCATAAAATATTTTACTAAATGAGGTGAGAAAAAATATCCTCTACCTTATCCTTGAAGTACCATTTAACCTTGCCTCGAAGTTGTCCTTTCAACCTAATTTGCTGAAGGTCATGTTGTTCCTGTCTCGTAGTTTTGGACCTTTTATATAAATTATATCTTTCATCAAATTTTCTTGTGAATTTGCTTCTAAATGATCTACGGAAAGGTAGGAACTACTCCTCTTCCTGATCCAATATGGATGACTCTTATAGTTTTAGATTTTCCACATTCAACACTTAGTAAATGTGCTTGTATGGGCTTAGATCGAGTTTGTAGGCATTATATTCCACCTTTTCTAGTATCTTAGAAGGACCATATCACAAAGAATTGATTTTATTACTAGGATCCCATATCTCCATATTCAATCATAACCATACTCTGTCTCCTAGTTTTGAATGACCTCTTTGTCTCTCGTGCCCGACCTTGTATTTTTCCCACGACTTCTTTAGTGCCTTTTCTACATGTAAATGGATATACCTAATCTTCTCCAAAAATTTATATGCTCTTAAAGAATCCCCTGTGAAATCCCCCCTTACTCTTTCTTGCTTCACATATACAACATCTAAAGGTGAAGGTGGAAAATGTCCATAACAAGTTTTTAACAATGACTTACCAGTTCAAGTGTGGACTGCTTTGTTGTAGGAGTGTTGTATGTAGAAAAAAAAATCATTCCACTTCTTTAAATGCTTCTAATTGTAACCCCTCAAAAGTTGTACCCAAGTCCTATTGACTACTTCTATTTTCCCATCCATATATGGATGGAATTTTGTAAATCACTCCAATTTTGTGTTCATCTTCTCCCACAATTTAGTCCAAAAATGTGTTGAGAATTATGGTGTCCCTATCTGAACAATGCTCCTTGATATTGAAAAGTGAACCCATGCTTATTCAAAGAACAAATTTGTTGCTTCTTGAACCTAATATTTTTTTTACATGTCATGAATCCATATCCCGCTAAACCTATCAACTACCATGAACAAATATTCATGTCCCTTCCTAGTTATTGGTAAACCTCCCACAAAGTCCATGGAAGTCCTTTCCCAAGGGTAAGTGGGTACAGGTAAAATATAATATAGACCCTATTTCTTGTTGTGAGGCTTGCAAGTACAACAAAGAACACATCCTCTTGTTAACCTTACTACAACTTCTTGCATTTTGTTCTAATATGCATGCACGTATCTAAGTTGGACTCCTTGGAGGCGTGCCCTTCTTTTATTAGCTTCAATTACTCACCTTTAGGAACACGTAGCTTGTGTAGGCTGTAGAGTAACACATTCTAGAGATGATAGTCAATTGTGATATTCCATTTCTTGCAAGAATTTGGCTATGAAATTGTTGAAACATCTCCTTGAAATCCTCATCCTTTGTATATGCCTCTCTATATGCATCATGGTTGAAAGGATCCATATGCACTAGATTTCCCAACGCTATAATTTTTTTATGTGGGTGGCCTTGAAAACATGTTAGCCAACTTGTTGGTGTTTCCTTTCTTATACCCAATCATTAAATGAAATTGTTGTAAGAACCCCATCCAATAATAGTGTCTAGTTTGAAGTAACTTACTATGGGCCTACAACTACTGTGGTGACTACTGATTTGTGTGGACAATTGTCTCCTTCCCCATTAGACAATGTTTCCACTTTTTTGAAAACTCGTACCATGGCATAGTTCTCCTTATCGTAGTTGGGGTGGTTGAGAACCACCCCGTGAAACACTTTGCAATGGTAGCATATATGACTTCCTCCCTACATTAAGACCACTCCCATAGCATACTGACTCACATCCATCTCCAGTTAAACGGGTTGCTACAAGTTTGGCAATGTAAGAACCAATGCTTGATTGATTTTCTTCTTCAACACTTCAAAGGCCTTTTGCGACCCTTCCCACTAGAAAATATTTCCACTTGCTGTTACATGTAGTGGTGCAACTACTATTTAAAATGAGGCTATGAATTTCCTCAAGTACTATGTTTCCCAAATGAAACTCTTGACCTTAGCAACATTTGTAGGCACCAACCACTTCATGGTGGTATTCATGTTAGTAAGGTCCATCTTGAGCTCCCCTCCACCTATCACATAGCTTGAATATACCAAATGTTCTTGTGCATACTCACATTTCTTGGGATTTTCCAATAACTGGTGCTTCTTTAAAGTCTCTAGCACCTACATAAAGTGTGAGATGTGATCCTCCTAGGTAGCACTATAAAATAATATATCATCCAAATAAAAAATAACAAATGAATTAGATAAGGATGCAATAGATCATTCACTAATATCATGAAAGTAGTTGGTGTGTTACATAGACCAAATGGCACGAATAACCACTCATATAAACCTTGTTTTGTTTTCAAGGCAATCTTTCAGATATAGTAAGTTTGAGACCACAAAAAGTGGTCATTTAAAGCCTCAAAGTGGCTTCTGAAATTTTCCACCCCCAATTTTTCAAACTGGGACCTCTAGTAAAAATGGTCCTGCAAGTTGATTCCTCTAATTTTTCCACTCTGAAAGCATCAAGATGGATGAAAAATGATACAATGATCCAATTTGAAACATACCTCCCCATTTTTGGAAGGCTTTAGGTCCAAAAATATCTTACTAAATGAGGTGAGGACAATTTTCCTCTACCTTCTCACTAGAGTACCATTTAGTCTTGCATGCAAGTTTTCCTTTCAACCTAATATGCCAAAGGCCATGCTAGGTTTGTCTTGTGGTTCTGGAACTATTATGCAAAATTATATCTTCTATCAACTCTACTTGAGCTTATAGTGATAAATCCTTTATGGAAGATAGGACCTACTCCTCTTCTTGATCCAACATGTAGACTCAGAGTTCATATTTTTCACATTCACCATTAGCTAAGTGCACATGTATGGGGGTAGACTCAGTCTATAAGAATTTTCTCCCACCTTTTATAGTATCTTGGAAGGACCTATTGCAAAGCATTTATTTGCTTACCAGGACCTTGTAGCCTCTCCTTCTTGCTCAACTGTAACTATACTTTGTCTTCTACACTAAATGATCTCTCTGTCTTGTGCCGATCATGCCTAGCCTTGTATTCTTCCTATGAATTCGTCAATGCCCGCTATCCTTCTAAATGGATCTATGTGATCTTATCAACACTATTTTCTTCTCTTAAAACATCCCTTATGAGATCCTCCCTCATTCCTCCTTGCTACTCATATACAACATCTAAACGTGAAGGTGGAAAATATCCAAAACAAGTCTCAAATAGTAACTTACCAATTGAAGTGTGGACTGCTTTGTTATAGGAGTGTTGTATGTAGACTAGATTTTCATCCCAGATCCTTAGATGCTTTTGATTATAACCCCTCAAAAGTTGTGTGAAATTCTTGTTGACTACTTATGTTTTCACATCTGTATGTGGATGGAATATTGTAGATCTCTTCAATTTTGTGTCCGACTTCTCACACAACATAGTCCAAAATGCATTGAGAAATATGGTGTCATTTCTAAAATGATGCTTCTTCATATCCCAAGTGCACCCAAACTTGTTCAAAGAACAATTTTGTTGCTTCTCCCCCCCAATAGTATTTTTACAAGTTTGTAACACTAAATTATTCCCAAGTAGATGGAATTCACTTTAATGAGATCTTTTCTCCTATTGTCAAGTTAATTTCTATTATATTTATTTTTTCTGTTGCCGCTACTTTGGATTTCAAGGTAGTATAGATGGACTTGAAGACAACATTCGTACATGGGGATCTAGAAGAAGAAATCTACATGAAGTAGCCATAATGCTTGGCGATGAAGAGAAAGAAAGAGTTGGTATGCAGGCTGAAAAGGTCCCCATATGGATTAAATAAATCATGAAGGATGTGGTATAAATAATTTGATACTTATGTAAGGGACTTGCCATCACAAGGAACAAAGAACATCATCATGTGTATTTTAAATTAGCTGGTGATAATCTTATTTTTGGTATTATACGTGGATGATATCTTGCAAATTAGAAATGATAGGGAAATCATCCAAGAAATGAAAACGTACTTGTCCTGTAAATTTGACATGAAGGATCATGGTGCTGCAAATTTCATTTTGGGCTTGGAAATTAAAAGATATCAGGAAAACAAGAAAGTTTGGTTAAACCATAGGAAGTATATCAAGGCAATATTACGAAGGTTTAATATGAAGGATTGTAAATTGGTAAAGTTTCTTATTCATGTAGGTGTAAATTTATTTGTAGGTCAGTGTCCATAGACATAAGAAAAAGAAGAGGACATGTCCCATGTTCCATATGCCAGTGCCATTGGAAGTTTGATGTATGCAATAGTTTGTATTAGACTAGACATTGCACGTGCAGTGGGAGTATTGAGCAAGTGTACACAAAAAATAGGTAAGGAGCATTAGACATCGGTAATGAGGGTTTTCAGGTAATTGTGTGTCACTCCTGCTTATGGATTAAGCTATTAAGGAAGATAAAGATTAGACAGAGTGTTGGACACACATGGCTTTTTTATGTAGACTGGGTTAAATATATGGATCACAAAAGATCTATAAGTGGGTATGTTTTTAACTTATTTGGAGGAGCAATAATTGGATGAATGAGATATAGTCTATAATGGCACTCTCAACTATAGAAGATGAACACATGGTAGGATTTCATGCAAGCATGGAAGCAATTTGGTTACACAAATTGTGTTTAGGTATTGGTTTGATACAACAAGTTGTGAGGATAGATTGCAATCTTCCTAGTAAAGAACCCAATGTATCATTCTAATACAAAGCATATTATTGTTCAATATCACTTTGTGAGAGATATGATTGAAGGCAATAAAGTGTTGTTGGTGAAGTTGGACACTTTGAAGAATGTTGTAGATTCATTAACAAAATCTACGAGCATTGAGAAGTTCTCTTCGAATAGATAAATAATGGGAATCACTACCCTAGATCGTTGATTATGTACTACTAGGACCCCCTATATTCAAACAAAACAACAAGTGGGAGAATGTTAGGTATTAGTTATGTTATTTGCATGACTACTTCCATGTGTTGGATGTTGTGTTGGGTGTAGTGAGGGGAGGTAGCCCCCCTTGTTTAAGGGGGTTGTAGGGTGTTGGAATTACCCTAAAATTGGGGTTCGGGGGTAGCGCCCCTGGAAAAATATTTTGGGGTAGTATTTTGCATACATTTTTGGTTGTTTTGGTGCATAATTTTCATTTTTAGTGGGTTGGTGCCACATAATGATTCAACCCATGGGTTTGTAATTATAGTTGAGGGACTATGATTGTATTATAATTTAGGGGAAATAGTTTGATGATATATGGATGCCACAAGATAACATATTGTATTGCAATATTGTAGAAAAAATGATATGCTGAAAAATATTTTTGGTTTTCCCGGTTTGGGTTTTCAGGTAAAATATATGTGTTCCATTGCATATTTTCTATTTTATTAAGAATCTATTTATAGCAATTAACTACACAGGGTTGGAACCTACAATTTTCTATTTCTCATCTATATGGTGAACACTAAAATAAACCTCTAACTATTGTATCCAATGATTTAATTTCAAAACATCTATTTGCCCTTGATACGACTTGATATTCAACATTACTTCAATCTTGTTGAGAGACTGTGAATGGTTCATGACATTTCAACTAGACCGTTCTTTTTTGAGTTACCTATACTCGTTCTCTAGTTCTTTGTTATCCCTTGATTTTCTCTCTAACTAACCTTTGATTTGGAACACCCATATTCTCCAATTACCCTAAGATTATTAGTTAGACCCATAAAGGGGAGGTTCACATTACAGTTTATATTTGCAACTTGCACTTCCAGCCACACAAACCTCTCCTTTGTTAGATTTTGAGGGTTATCATAAACTAATCGATAGGCCATGACTGGGGTTTTATGAATTTATGCTTAAATCGATATAATCCCTTGAAATTCCCTAAACAATACCTAAAGAAACATGTTTTGATTCCAATATGATTTGTAAACTACTATGGACATTCCATTAGATACCTCATCACAACATATTTATTAAATAAACCAAAATCTATACTATGAAGGGTTAATTCCTTTTATATTCCATATTTGTTATTATTGTTTTTTTTGTTTGTTTATGCATGAATAGATAAAATGTGGAAAATATAGAACAATTAAATAAAATCACACATTGGCCATAATGAATGCCAAAATATAATTTGGGAAACCCTTACAAGAGAAAATCCAACTTAAAGGTGAGGCTACTCTGCTCTCTTTTGTTTAGATAGAAATGATGCAAATACAAAGGAAAAAGCACTCTTTATAGATTTACTCGGGATCTGTGGACCATGGGATGCTACAAAATGCAACCCCCCTTTGTTATGATCTCTCTTTATCCACTCACAACTAATTTTCTCTACCATGGAACAAAATGTAGGTAAATAGAATGGAACCCCTTTTCCTCTTAGTGGTCAGGTTATAACACAACCTGATAGCCAACTAGAGACTATATTTGACCCATTCAACTCTCAACATGCATTAAAACTTGACCATTCTAGAGTCTTGTTCATAGTCCCCATGTGCCTAGCCTCATGTCCACGAGTAAAGGGGAGTGATGTGACATCGTCTCGAATTATGGTGGTCAATCACGATAAGTTAACTTTTGACAAACATAAATTTCTCTTATGAGCTTTGATTTAGGTGATTCTCACATTATTGGAAATGTATCAATGTGTAGATTAACGAATATAACTTATTAGTGAGTTGCAGAGATGTTGTTTGTTTCAGATGTGTACTCAGAAAACATCATCGAGATGGTTTTGAAAAATGTGCCTCTTGGCACGCCTCAACCCCTTTACAACTTGTGCATAGTGATTTATGTGGTCCACTTCCAGTTGTTTCATTCTCTGGCTACAAGTATTTCTTAACTTTCATTGATTGATTTCTCCAGACGCACTGGGTATACTTCTTAAAACTCAAGAGTGAAGTATTTAACATGTTTTTGGCCTTTAACCCTTGTTTTGAAAAACAATCTGGATATCAAATTCTTAAGCTAAGATCTGATAATGGCGGAGAATATGTTAACAACCAAATTCATCAACTCTTTGCACTGAGAATGGGAATTCAAATGCAACAAACTGTTCCATATACTCCACAACAAAATGGTGTAGCTGAAAGGAAGAATCACACCTTAAAGGAAATGGCTAATTGTATGCTTCAATCTAAAGGACTTAGTCTTAATTTTTGGGTAGAAGTAATTAACTGTGCAAATTACATAATAAATCGCACTCCTACTAAGGTTTTAAAGAATATCACTCTAGAAGAAGCATGGAGCTCAATTGAACCAGATGTAAGTCACTTTCATGTTTTTGGAAGTGAAGCATGGGCCCATATTCTAGATGAGAAACATAAAGCTTTAGAACCTAAGAGTGAAAAATGTATTTTTGTTGGATATTCTGAAGATGTTAAAGCATATAGACTTATTCCACTTAAGTCCAAAAATTTTATCATTAGAAGAGATTCAAAGTTTGTTGAAAATATATCGGCCTATGAGCCTAGTTCGGCGGATGTGCCACCTCTCTCTATCTCTTCTACTTTTGAAAATACCTCTTCTTCAAATGATGAAAGCGAGGATGACAATCCTCCCCTACCTTCTCAGGATCCTTCTTCAACTCCTCAGCTTACAAAATGGGTCCGTGCTACTCGGGATGCAGCAGGCGCTTTTGCCGGTGATCCTACAGATCGGCGACGTACACGTTCTCAGTTTGATAGAGCCTCTTCTTTACTGGCTCAAGCTTTAGCGTATTATGATCTTGACACCTTTGTAGAAGCTTCAGGCCATCCAGATTGGGATGCAGCTAAGGATGAAGAATATCGTTCACTATTGGCAAATGATACATGGGATCTTGTTCCTCTACCAAAGGGACGAAAACTTGTTAGATGCAAATGGGTTTATAGAACCAAGTATGGACCAGATGGGAAAGTTTGATAAACATAAAGCTCATCTTGTTGCTAGGTTTTTTCACAAGTTGAAGACATTGACTATTTACTTAAAACCTTTCTCCCATGTTCGCCAAAATGAAAAACTCTTATCTGCCTTGTATCTTTCCCCTTGTGCTACCTCTTTCAAATGGGAATTCCATTTAGATGGATTTAAATCTGCCTTCTTGCCATGGGGATTGCATTGAAGAAATTATATGGAACAACCTACGCTTTTATACAAACAACTCCCAACCTGTATGTTGCTAGAAACCTTTATGGTCTCAAGCAAGCTCCTTGGGCTTGGTATGCCAAAATGGATAGCTTTCTTTTAGAAACTGGCTTTTCTAGGTGTCATTCTGACAATATTGTCTACTCCAAGAAAATGGGCAAGTCCCTTATCATTCTTGTTCTTTATGTTGATGATCTTATCCTCACTGGTAGTGATCCCAACCTTATAAATCATGTGAAGTCCAGCCTTAAAAAGAAGTTTGAAATGACAGACTTAGGACGCTTCCATTATTTTCTTGGTCTTCAAGTCTTGCAATCCAAGTAAGGTATTTCCCTTTCCTAGTCCAAGTATGCATGTGATCTTCTACGCCATTTTCACATGGAAGACTATAAGCCAACCCCTTCTCCCTTTCAGTCTAGAGCCAAACTTTCCATCACTTGTACTTCCCATGAAGTTGATGCTATGTTATGAAACCAGCTCACAAAAACATAGAAAAGATAGATCAACGCCTTAAAATTTAGACTCTTCGAGGGGGCAACCTCCTTTACATTACATAAATGAACAATTCTTGGATGATACAAGTGAAAAGACCTCCTTTCTATATATAGGAGTCTAAGGGGTCATAACATAATTAGAGCCAACATAAAAATAATAATGTAAGGGCACAATAATAATAATAGTGGGCTTCTATGGGGCACCCTAGTAACCATATGGGCACTACATGGGTACATCAATATGATAAGTGGGTTGTACTAATAAAAATAAGGGGTTACACTAGTAGTATAGGGGCTTAACATGCCCCTCTCCTTCAAAAAGCGTTGTCCTCAACGCTTGAGTA
>APFE030982731.1:52407-77893 GCA_000404065.3 Pinus taeda
ATATATATCGTGTGGCGCACCGAGGCACTCAAAAATAAGTGTACATGTCTAGATAGGGCCTGTGTTCTCTGTACATCTGAGACACATGTCTCTCAAAAATCACCAGTAAGGAATAAAGACCTAGATATCTACTGTGGTGGGTTGTGCTCCCTATAAGCCACAGCCGCTCGTGCCACCCGCCTCAAAAGGCGGTGCATCCTAGGTTCTACTCCCACTGTATGGATCTGAGACGCTATGGGGACCTCCTCTATCCCCTGGTAATCTGGGATCCCTATCAGCAAGCCCTCAAGGTTCTGTATCACGGTCTCCATCGTATCATCTCCCGGAGGAGCCAGGGCTAGAGCTCCAATACCTCGTGCATCCCTCTGCGCCTCCGGGGCCAGGCTGAGGGGTCTCACCGGTCCTACATCTGCATACCATAGCGTTTGTCATTAGGACATGTACATGAAAAAATAAAAAACATCACAAAAATAAAAAATAAAAAAAATGAGATCAAGTGTCTTACCACTGTCATCCCACTGCTCTCCAGCAGGCAGCAGCATTTCTGGGTCTCCATGGAAGACTATACAGACATATGGCCAGTCCTCCACAAAAATAGTCTGCCTCTCCAACCACTCTCGGAAGTATATTCCCCATGCCACTGGTCAACCGCCACCTCCTCGTGGCATGACTTGGCCCTGTCATGTGGCCCTCGTCTCTCAAGGGCCCCTAGGTGGGTCCACGACCATATCCTGCAGCTGCAATGCCGGTACCCACGCCAGCATGAGTGGGAGTAAAATCGACCCGTAGCCAAATTGCTTCGACTCACCTCGACGACAGTTGGTCAGTTGTCTCTTCATACTGGTTGTTACTGCCGCTGCCCAGTTGAATATGGTAGGATTCAAGCATTCGAGAGCCAATCGGAGATGAGCCTTCGAGGCCTCGTGATTGGCCAAAGAGCCTGCTGCCCGAGTCACCATGAAGAGTATAGTTCGAAGGACGATGTCCTCCACCGTAGGAATTGCTACCTTCCCACTCCGCGACTTGCGTGCCCATGGGCACACCTGAGCCATCAACATGTCTAGAGTATCACCACCGGATCGCTGCCCCTCCAGAATAGGCATCTCACCTCGACGTGATAACGCGGTCAAAAAATAGATATCTGTATGATCAAACCCGATATCTCGGCCTCAGATCACAAATTTCCCATCAATGGGATTCCAGGCTCTGATTAAGAACTCAAGAAGGTCAGGTTGTGCTCGCAGGCGCGAAGTCAGGAAGAATTTAAGTAGCTTGCACGCCCGCATTGCATTTCGGCACCTAGCATCGGCAAAAGCCGCTATATCCTCGTTATCATGAGCGCGTTCCTGCCAAATGAACGCCATTATACCCTGCATGGTCAAAAAATTTCATTAGGGCCCTCTTCATAAAGTTTCATATGTTCATTTGTCAAAAAACTTGTTGCGCGGCGTCAGCGCGACTGTTTTTAAAACAGTCGCGCTGATAATGGCACCCTTTGATAATTTTTACCGGGTCAGTGCGGAAGCACATCACTCTTCCGCGCTGATCCGGGAGTGGTCTGTGGAATTTTTTCGATCAGCACGAACCCGATAAGGAAATCCGCGCGGACCGAGAGCGGAATGAGCTTCAAAAAATCCGCCCAAACCACCACTTCCCACCGTTAAAATGCAGTAAAAGACTTCAAAATGGAGCGTAAGGGAAGATGAACCTACCTGGTACAGACTGCAGGATCTTCGATGCACGTACGGGGTGGAATTTGGCTCGTCAACCTCACAGCTCCAAGTCGTTCTCCAAAGCTCCAAATGGTAACAATGGTAAAAAATTTGGTTTACCCTCCTATTTATGGTAAATTTTGAAAATTAAATGTTATTTTTCATCAATATGGGTTTTTTATGATGGTTTTTACCATATGCTTGGTTCCAATATAGTTTTACTATGTTTTTATGCATGTTGTCTACCTTATTTCGAACAGGTTTACGCGTGCAGTGTTCCTTGTGCAGATTATCATACTGGTGGAATTACGACAGTTCTATACGCACTTGGTTCAAAAACATTGGCTTTAAGCTCTTTTTCGACGTGAAATAAGAAAAGATAGCCGAGTCTCCCTCTCGACTCGTTAAAAGAAATGAGAGGCAGTCGCCTTTAAAGCTCTTTTTTCGACCGTTTAAACTTAAAAAGATCACCGGATTTTTTTCGTTTCGAATTCGTTGATGGTCACGAAGCGACGTGGTTTTGATCGCTTTTTACTTTTTCAGATCAGAGTCACTACTTATGAAAAGTACTCCTCGGTCGTAATGATCGGGCGGTTCTTTCAAGCATAGTTTTATACTTTTTCGGGCTCGAGAGACACAACTTTTCGAAAAAGGACACCCCTGGAGTTTCCTTTTCGCTGTCTTTTCAAGCTCTTTAAATATGAAAAGGCGCCGAGTTTTTCCTTTGTCAGACTTGTTAAAACTTTATGACATCTGGTTCCGTCATGATGATGCCTCTCAAGCATATGCTATCCCCATCAAGCTTGCCATCCAAAAATAACCGGGGTACTCGCAAGAAATGGTGGGGGAAAAAAGGAACCACAATCAGTGTCGTGTCGGCAGTACGCTCTTGAACATGGCACTTGTCTGCATTTGTCTGCGTTCGTGTTTGGGTGGGGACATCTCATCTTGTTTCACACTTGCCTTCGTGGGTTTGGGTTATCCTGTTTGACCATTCATCTGCTCATCGCCTTGTCACCATGACCCCTGATCATTTGACATCAAATACTGCCAAGTCCGCTGTCGTGCCACCGATATGTTCAAGAGAAGTTGACCTCTGCAGAATACTCAACCTCCCTCTGATATCTCACATAAAACATTTTATCCCTCTCTGTCTCGTGTCGATGATGTGGGAAACATTATGGCCCACCTTCGATCAAGGTCACTTCCTATCGACTTCAGCTCATTATCCAGGAAGTTGACCTAGAGACTCCCTTCAGGTGCCTTAGAGCCTGCATGCCTCAATGGCAGGTTCTTCGTGTTCGACGTGAGGTTTTCATCATTGGCCTCCGATCTAACGATTCTGCAGGTGTTCGATGCCAGCTCACTGATTCGCACGCCGTGGATTGTACCTATAGTACCTTGAGGACCATTGTCATTATTGGTGGTACCTCTCACGTCTGTTAACAGTTTTCATCATTGACTGGTAATCAGATGATGTTCTCGCATGTTCAACTTTGACTCCTACATTCGCATGCTTGAACTTGTACTTTTTTCGGGTCGAGTTGGAGCGCAAGACCCTGGATTTTGTATGTTGGGATCTAGGCTGCATTTTGTGGATTATTATAATCACTACATGACTCATTCACTGGATGGCTGCGACCATGCCTGAGTCTATTTATTGATCCTCATTGGATGGCTGCGTCCATACCTGGGATCCAGATTTTTATGTACTCTGTTATGGATGGCTGCGCCCATACCATGTACATCATGTATTTGAAATATCAGTTGTACTACGTGAAGGTTCTTCTTGGTGGCGTTCCAGTTCAACCTGTTTCGTAAAGCATTTCACCTCTCCCACTCTCTCGGGCTTCATGCTTTAGGGGGCATCTGTTATACAGTAATTTGTCACTGTCTCCATGTCATTCTTCTTGCTGTGTCATGAGACCCAATTAATCATGCTCATGCTCTCTAATATTGCCAAATGACCCACTTTTCCAAAGTTTCTTCTATCATCGCGACTGTTGTAAAAATAAGCGCGCTGATGAGTGCTCCAAAATAGACCGAGTGCGCTGCCAGCGCGGAAGCACACGTGATTCCCGCGCTGGTCGAATTTTATGTGACACCGCATCCGTTACTTATATCTGATCGCGCTGATATGACTTTCTTTGTTATTCAGCAGCGATGTCAGCACTCCAGTGCAGTTATTTACCCGTGATGATCCAGTTTGGGCGAGTTTGTTCTAACAGCTGGCCTTCCAGATGACTCCAGACCTGGTTGTTGGCCTTGTAAATGTCGCCCTCCCTTCTCTGGCATGTTTATTTCGTCATTTGAGCCACCTTCCTTGGAAATAAGCTAATCCTCCCACCATTCATGGAGACTCCTTCTCCTATTTAAGCCTCCACCATTGCCATAAGCTGCTAGTTTGGAGCTCATTGGTTTTTGGAGTTTGGAATTGGTTGTGTTTAGAGCATTGTTGATAGTGTGATTTTGATAGGCAGTTGGTGTGATAAGTGTGGGATTGCTAGAGTGCTTAAGGAAGGTTGTGAAGTGTTTCCATCTTGTGTAAACTTGTGTGAGAGAGAGTTTTGTCTTGGGACATCTACCTTCAAGGGTGAATGCTTGAGGGACTTGCTGGCTGGACCCAACCAAAGGAGGATTTGATGTTAGAACTTGGTTGTATTATCTTTTGTTTTATCAATAATAATAGACGACTATCATTATGGTTCCACTCATGTGTCTTTATATGATGTTTGAGTTGTATCTTTTCTGACTGATACATAGTTTCATTTCCCGGATTTTATGCTTGTATTTGTCTTGTTCTTTGCATGTGAAGGTGTCTGTTCACGGAGATCGTGAGGATTGCGACCAGCTGAAGCGAAAGAACAGAAGCGACAACCCTTCTACGAATATAAGCGTTGGATTTGAGGTAGGCTCTCATCTTGGCCTTTATTTTGCAATTAGGAACCTGCGTGTTAGCGTTGTTTGATTGTTGCTAGACCTCAGTTAGGCTAGTGGGATCGCCTTTGTCCGCAAAGGGGATTTACCTACACAACACATCTCTCTACAACTTTTTCCAAATTCTTGTTGTAATAATGAATACTCTCAAGTTGACTATAACCATTCTATCATGGATTTTTTCATGCCAGTTGTAATATTGGATTCTCTCATGTTGACTATATCATGGTTTCTCTGACATTGACTATAATCATGGATGGCATCATGAATTCTCTCATGCTAATGTTGATTGTGAAGAACCCCATGCACTTGTGTGCTATCATTGAATAAGACCCTCACGCTCTTATTGGTTGTGTGGTATGGCGCCCTTGCTAGTATCATGGGATTCTTTTCATGCCCTTGCTAGAAGTTATGGACACATAGTGGGTATCGTTTTTTTTACACTTGTTACTATATTTGCTTGGTTTTTAGACCACAAAGGGTGGTCATTTGAATCCTTGGAATTATTCTTGAAGTATTTTTCCCTCAATTCCCAGACTAGGACTATTAATAAAATTGGCCCTACAAGCTGACTCGTCTAATATTTCCACTCTAAAAGCGTTGAGATTGATGAATAATAATATAATGATCCAATCAAAATCCTTCTAGCCTTGGAAGATGAAACCAAATGTCACTTCCTTTTTATTAAATACCAATTCATGTTAATGCAATACATGTTAGGTTTGGATTATTGCTTTGCCTAACATGGCATCAGAGCTTAGTGCTTAGGCATTATGCTTTCTGCTTGTGCCTAGACCATACACATTCCTTGACCAATTATAAATCCACTCTGTATTCTCTCTCAAGTATCCATCCATCATGTATCTTTGGCATGACTCTACTGTTTTGTGCATATATCAAATATGAAACTCATTACTTCTCTCCCATCACATCTATGTGCCTAGGGCTATATGATGTGAGAACGTGTTTTCCCTATCCTACTAAGCTCCACCATTTCTCTCTTCCTAATTCATCTCTCTGCAACTCTATGCAAATTCTTGTTGTAATCATGGATTCTCTTATGCCAACTACAACCGTGCTATCATGGATTCTCTCATGCCAACTGTAATCTTGGATTCTCCCATATCGATTGTATCATGGATTCTTGCTCATTGATTGTAGTAATGGATGGTACCATGAATTCTCTCACATCAACATAGATTGAGACGAATATTGCACCCTTACATGGTATCATTAGAGAATACCCTTGCACTCTTATTAGTTGTGTGGCATTTCACCCCTACTCGTACCATGGGATTCTTTTCATTTCCTTGCTTGAAATTATGAACACAATGGGACCCCTAATTTTTTTAATACTAGTGGCTATATTGGCTTGGTTTTAGGACCATGAAATTGGTCATTTAGGGTCTCCAAATGGCTGCTAAATTCTTTTTCACCCATTTTTCCAAACTAGAACCATCGGTAAAAATAACCCTGCAATCTGGTTCCTCCAACTTTTCCAATATGGAACCATCAATATGGATGAAAAATAGTATAATGATCCAATCTAGATCACTCATACATTGGAATATGAAACTAAAGGTCATTTTCATTGTATTGAATACCAATTCATGTTAATGCAAGACATGCCAAGTTTGGATCATTCCTTTGCCTAACACAACATTAGAGCTTAGTGGTTAGGCATTAGGTTTTCTACTTGTGTTTAGACCATAAATCTACTTTTCCCAATTATAACTCCCATCTACATACCCTCTCAATTTTATATCCATTAGGTATCTTTGGCATTACTCTGCTATTTTGTGCATCTTTCAAATCTAGGACTCATTACTTCTCTCCCATCGCATCTATATGGCTAGGATTTTATGACGTAAGATTAAATTTTCCCTATCCTACTGAGCTTTTTCTTTTTCTCTCTTCCCAATTCATCTCTTTGCAATTCTGTCCAAATTCTTGTTGTAATTGTGGATTCTCTCATCCTAACTTTAACCGTGCCATCTTGAATTTTCTCATGCCAACTGCAATATTAGATTCTCTCATGCCAGATGTAATCTTAGATTCCCTCATGTCAACTATATCATAGATTCTCACACATTGACTATAATTGTGGATGGTATCATGATTTTTCTCACACTAATATTGATTAAGAAGAGCCTCACACCGTTACATAGTATCTTATGAGAAGACCCTTTAGCTCTTATCACTTATGCAATATTGTGCCCCTACTAGTATCATGGGATTATTTTCATGGCCCTGCTTGAAGTTACAAATACACAATGGTACTTATCCTTTGTTTATACCAATGGCTATATTGGATTGGTTTCAAGACAACAAAAAGTGGTCATTTAAGGCCTCAAAAGGTTCTTGAAGTCTTTTTCCCCTAAGTTTCCAAACTAGGATCACTACTGTAAATGATCTTGCATGCTGATTCCTCCAATTTTTCATTCTCAAAGAATCAAGATGGATGAAAAATAATACAATGATCCATTTTGAATCAATTAGACCTTGTAAGATGAAACCATAAGTCATTTCCATTGCGTAATACACACCGCGCTTGGATTATTCATTTGCTTGGCCTGGTATTAGAGCTTAATGCTTAGGTGTTAGGTTTTTTGCTTGTGCTCAGACCATACATTTTCCTTGCCCATGTATACTTTCTCTCTAAATGCCTTTTTAGGTCTCTATCCATTAGGTATCTTTAGCATTACTCTGTTATTATTTGCATCACTCAGATCTAAGACCCATTACTTCTCGCTCATCACATCTATGTGCCTAGGGTTTTATGATGTAAGAATGCAATTGATATTTAATACATGTATAGTTATGAATAAATCCTTGTTGTAATCGTGGATTCTCTCATGCTGATTATAATCGTGCTATCATGAATTCTCTCATGCCAATTGTAATCTTGGATTCTCTCATGTTGAATATATCATGGATTATTTCACAGTAACTGTAATCATGGATGGAATCATGAATTCTCTGATGATGGCATTGATTGAGAGTAACCTTGTGCCCTTGTTTTGATTGGTTGTGCGGTATCACACCCCTATTGGTATCATGGAATTCTTTTCATGCCCTTGCTTGGAGTTATGAACACATAACAAGAATCCTACTTTTTTACATACCAATGGATATATTGGTTTGGTTTCTATTTAAATCCAATTTCTAACCAATTGCTGTTCATCTCAAGCTTCATTAGAGGCTTGGAAATGTCTCGTATTTTTGTTTGTAAGAAGAGGTACTCTTATACAAAGGTATATTCTGGTTTTCTTCCACATACATGCTCCACACCTTTAGCTCTAATTTTGAAGTTGGTTTGGAGTTGAAGCCTTAAATTGAGGAGATTGTGATGATTTTTCCGTGAGGCATCCCATGAAATCCCACTTGAGGAGGGCAAAGGTATCCTTGTTAACATCAATGTTCCATCTCAAGTTGCTTCCAATGATGTCACCCCCACAAAAAGCATGAAATTCTCTATATTCCTATAGTTGGTCACATAAGATGCTATTGACATGGTGTTAACTAGCCAAGGAAACTACCTAGAATGGGCCATAAGGTTAAAAAATACTGTTTTTTAACAATTTATGGAATGGAATTTGTGAAGGAGAATCCAAAGGAGATGCTAAAGTGGTGGTGCAATGGAAGGTTACTGGACCTACCTAACCTACATTAGTTAAGGAGCTTTCCATTTGAAAGAACAAATACATGAAAGCATATTCCTTTATTTTTGTGACAATAAGTGAAGAGATAAGACATCATAATGTTCATATTAATGATCTGTGTGGAACCTTAAAATAATTGAAGAGTTTGTATGACTCTCACTCAAAACTGGAATTTGTACAAATATTGGTGAAGCTCTTCAACCTTAATTTGAAGGATGGCCATCCCATGGCTTTAGCCTCTAAAATAAAAGCCATTATGCATGACATAGATTCCCCTAGAGTGAAGATAAACCTTCATCTCATAGCCTCCATCAAGGCCCTCTACCCTACATATTCTCACTACCTTGAATCCCTACAAGCCAATAACCAACTGAAGTTGAATACATTTCTATTCCATGGAAAAAGTTTGAAAATGTGTGAAAGAATTTAGAAAGAAGTAAATAGCAAAAAAATTCATTGGAGAGACCATACACATTGTTCAGAAAGGAAATAATCATTCACATGATTCTTCTAGAGAAAATAGTAGTAAAAGAGGACATGGAAGAGATAATTCGAGAGGCAGGGGGAAGTCACAATCAAGGTGAGAGGCTTGACATTCATTGTATTTATTGTGATAGAAATGGACATGATGCAATGAAATGTAGAATCCCTTCGGAGAAAATTAAAGATAAAAAAAATCATAAAGAGGACAAAGATAAAAAATTAGATTCAATGAAAGGTGAAGCACTTGAATCTCTTTATTACATCATTTCCCATTGAAATTTTGGATTAGCTGAAGATTTATTTTATACTTCATTTGCCTCTTGGAGAGATGCTTAGCTGCTTGACAGAGGTGTAATGTGCCACATGACCTTTCAAAGAGACTTCTTTGAATATTTCTTGGCAATGTAGATGCTACAATGTATTTTGCATATAAATCATCTCAAACCTTTGGGAATCGACACCATTAGGATTAAATTGCCTATATTCTTGGATTTTCT
Source organism: Pinus taeda (assembly GCA_000404065.3). Lineage (NCBI taxonomy): Eukaryota > Viridiplantae > Streptophyta > Pinopsida > Pinales > Pinaceae > Pinus > Pinus taeda. The sequence goes on from APFE030982731.1 coordinate 61,699, forward strand.
TTTGCATGATGTGCTATATATTCTAGAGTTGTGAAGGAAATTGCTTTCCTTTTTGCACATTCAACAAGAAGGCCAATCGATTCATATATTTGGAAATTTGAATTAAGGAAGGCTTCTAACAAGATGGTTGTCATGATTGGAGTGGAGGATGAAGGACCATTGAAGTTGAAAGGGACATCTACTCATGCATATAGTTTTGCCTATCTTTCTCATCACAATGAAGGTATATTATCATCTAGTCTTCCTTGGCATTCTAGATTTTTACATATTAATTAGGACAACCTTAATTTGTTGGAAAAGAATAACATTTATAGGAAAATAAATAAATGTGATGTTTGTATCCTTGGAAAACTTAACAAATAACCCTTCCATGATTCCTCTTTCAGATCACGTGAAAACTTGGACTAATACATTTTGTTTTATGTGTACCCATGCATTTTTAGTTGCCAATGGTAATAAAATATATCATTCCTTTTATTTATGACTATGCCGTAATGTGTTAAGTGTACTTGTTGAAAGATAAATCACAAGATTTTGAAACTTATTTTCTTGTATGGATTCAAAATGAAGCACAATCACATATTGGCTCTCTTTGTATCGATAATGGAGGAGAATATACATGTAATGAATTTGAAAACTATCTTCATTGACATAGAATTCAACATCAAACCACGAGTCCACACAATCATCAACAAAATGGTGTAGCTGAAAGAATGAACAATCTTGAATATAATACGTTCTATGATGTTGTTGTAGCGGCTACAACCACCCTCCAAAATTTTTGCCTTAGCTTCATTTTGGAGCCTCCCTACTAACCCTTCACAGCAGCATGTCTTGCTTCATCAAGTACACAATCTTGAGTGATTCTCTTGCAAAAAGGCAGTTTGTCTATCAAATCTTGATTCATTTTCCTCTCAGGCTATTTCTACGGACTTGGTCCAGCTGTAAGCTGAGCAGCTCCTTTAAGGAATTGCGCTATTCTGGAGGGCAACCAACCTTCGCTTTAGAAATTGTACAATTCAGTCTGGCAGCCTTATGGGCTCCAGAATTGCACAATTCTGCCAGTCAAGATTCATCCATAAAATTGTGTAATTCCTCCTAGCAGGGTTGCTTAGCCCAGGAATTACGCAATCCTAGGCAGCAGTCAACTACTCTGTCCACAATTTATGCAAATATCCTGGGTCAACCCAACTCCCTTCCAGAAATGCGCATTTTCTCCCAACATTTGAGAAAAAAGAAAAGAAGAAGAAGGAACCAAAATCGAAAGGGGGCAACCAGGTGTCGTCTAGCGAAAATCCTCACACCGCACCGTCTAAACCTAAATCTCCATGTGTCATTTGCAATGGAGACCACTATCACCGAGATTGTCCTTGCATCCCTCGGATCTTAAGGGGCTGGTCTCCTCATTTGCACAATCTGGTATTGTCAACCTCTAATGATGATGTTGAAAGCACACCATCAACTAGTGAAAGTGAAGTATCTGGACAGAAAAGGAATTGCAAATTTCATTGTAAATTGTGTGAAGGCGATCATGCCGTCCATGATTGTCCCTTCCTAGATGAAGCTAAAAGAGTTTTGGATGACCGTCCTGCTTCACCGCTACGACTCCCTCCTGGATATAAAAAACTCTTGCCAAGTCCACCACTGGTTGAAAATCTGGCTGGCAGGCCATTATGGTCGGCCGAAACGTTTATCATTGAAAATGAACCCTCTGAATCCATACCAGATGAAAGTCAAAAGGTCGAGGCGGCAATTGACCCGGTCTTGCCTTCAGAATGTTCATCTTCGAATGATACCATCACTGAAGAGAATGAGAACAACACCATTGAAATTCTTTTCGTAAACATAGACTCCGATGAACTTGGGGGTAGTCTACCCATTCCTTTATCGCAGGAAGGAAGTTCATCACAGTCATATCCGGCTGTCTATTCGGTCCCACCTCCAAGCAACCTAGTCGTTTCCTTCGACTGGAATCTACTAGGCAGACCCCGTTTACCAGCTAGTGTACCATTCCGAATCATTGTACAAGCTTACAGAATGGTCATGGCTGGTACCATCATAGATGAAGGGGCTTCTGTGAGTATCCTTTCCCAACTGCTGGAAAGTGCTTGGTTCGCCATCCACTTTTGCTTGAAAGAGAAATCTGATAGGCTTTGACAAAGGAACAAAGGCACCATTAGGGATCCCCAATGTGCCCATTACTTGAGAAGGAAAACCGTCACGAACGTGATGGTAGTCCAAGGAACCCCTGGTATAAATCACTCTTGGACGTGACTATATTTATGCATGGAGCCGTCGTATCTCACTCTTTAGAGTAATGTGTTTTCGCATGAAGCAGAAAGGGCAAGCTCGTAGACCAAATGTCATTCCCCGGTTCACACATAGCAAATAGTCAAATGCCATCCCTAAATGGTCTTTTCACGCAAGGAATGTCTCATCGATCTCCAGTCCGTCCACTTGATGAGCGCGAGTGATTCAGGAGGATGTGACGGAAACCCAGGGGGCATGCACCTTGGTTTTTTTCGGTAGGAAAACCTTGGGTATAGAGTAGGTTTCCGCAGTGGATATATGACTAGTCCGACGAACCCGTCCTTACAGGAAAATGGGATTAGACTGGAATAAGATACCTTCATTAAAGTTATGTGAGTGGAGGCATCTGTGCCACTCACCTTTGTCTATTTCGGTAGACATCGCCAAGGGAGCATTTTGTCCGCAACGCGGATGGGGAGCTTTCATGGTAACATGGGAATTTTTCGCTATACCTGGGGGCATGCAAACCTTTCCGCATGCAAGCGAAGAGTGACCATTTATTTTTTAAATTTGTAGGTGCTCTAACCCTTTAAACCCGTAAGGCTGGTCGTTTTATAGCTTGCATAAAGAAAGGATCCGGGGCAAAGCTTACAAAAGGTGCAAGCCCCATAAAAAATGGCATCTTAGATGAGACATCCTTATTATACGACTAGCGAGCAGTGTTACCGCAGGGTTTAAGCTCGTTTAAAAATAAACCCGCCACGAGCAGTTTTAACGCGGAATTCAAGCTCCATAAAAAATAAACATAAGCAATAAGCAAATGTTTCCCCTAGAGTTTAAGCTCATTAAAAAATGAATCGATAAATAACCATTGTGAATGCCTCATCGTCAGCTTTTGAGCCTTGGTCGTGTTCTCATCATCACCTCCACTCTGTTTTTAGCCGATCATTCACCTCCATTTGATTTTTCACCCTTTCGAGGAACATCTGCGAAGAGTGATTCTATTAGCCATCCTTGTCACACTGCCGTCATTGGAAAATTCCAAACCTTACCTGGAATCAGCTGCTACCCGAAATCATCACTCGTTCCTCGAAAAACGAGTCTCCTTTAAGCTCTTTTCAACTGACTCGTAAAATATGAAAAGATTGCCGAGCGATTAGCCTCTCCGGCTTGTTAAAGTCATCGAAAGTGCTATCCCTCCTCTAGATTTTACTCTTTTTGGACCCGAGGGATTATTACACAAAAATATCAAGCGCTTGTCTTGTTCGGCTCGTTAAAACTATCGACAATTCATCCCTTTCGTATTATTTTACGATTTTTCGGACTTAAGGGATTATATGACGAAAAAGAATCTTTGGAGTCTCCTTTCCGTCCCTTTTAGACTCTCTAAAATTGAAAAGGACCGAGTTATCTTTGTTGTCAAACTCGTTAAAACCGAATAGCGACAAACTCGTCCAAATGGACGAGAATGAGTTTCACTGTCGCTAGGCTCACTAAAATATAGCGACAGGTTCGCCCGAAGGGCGGATTATAGAACAAGCATATGTTATCCTCCTCAAGCTTGACAAAAATAAAGAGGTACTGGTCAACAATGACTGGGGAAAATTGGGAAGAAAACTTGAAAAAACTTTATTGGTAGCAAGTCTCTCTTGAACATGACACTTTCCTTCCGCATTCGAGTCGGGTTGGGTTGTTTCATTCACTGGTCATATCACCATTGTTCTGTCACACCATCCATCTTTGGGGTTAACACTACCAATCCATTGTCAATGTCGCCGATATGTTCAAGAGAAGTCATTCAGAGAATTCGCCTGTGTCTCACCCGCTGCAATACATTCACGCTCCATTATTTTCATGACTGCCACCCTGAGCACTGTATCATCAGATCGTTTTCACCTCCAAAGTCATTTGCTTCGTTCCGTGTCATAGATGTGGGATTCATTAAGGCCCTCCTAAGATGGGTCACTACTTGTCGACATCAGCTCATTATCCAATAAATCGACCTAGGAACAACCCTTTTAGTACTTTGAAGCTTGCATGCCTCAATGACAAGTTTCTCACTTTCGGCGATAGGTTTACATTAATGGCCTTCGACCGGGAGATTTTGCTTGGTGTTCGACGCCAAGTCATTTTCACACTGCACAAATTGTACTGTAGTACCTTGAGGGTCATTGTCATTATTGGTGATTCCTCTCACGCCTGTTAACAGCTTACATCATTGGCTGGTAATCGGGCGATGTCTTTCCATGTTCGACCCCAGAACATTTTTTCACATGGATTGACTTGTACTCCGAGTGAAGATTGAACGAGTTTTGAAGACCCCGGATCTATTTTCATCCATTCGGGCTGCGATATATTCAGGAATATAAGGACATCAAATGTAAATCATTTCCGAACAGATGATCATCCAAATCAAAGGATGATGAGTCCGAATCATCAGTCTACCACACAGACGATTGTCTGTCTTATGTACATGAAAATGAATTTATAAAGCTGAGCATGGGAATGTCCGCCTTAGCTAGATAATGAAAAAATGTTGTCAAGATAATTTATTGTATTGTATCTTATTACAGGTCACCTCCCAGCTCAAAAAAACTTTGGATCCTCATGGTAAAGCATTTCACCCCACATCAAAAGATTAACGACCTCATGCTTTAGGGGGCAACTGTTATAGACATTTTTGGGCACTACAACCCCAATCATAAATGTCCATAAACTGAGGGCTCCTAAGTCCCTAAAAGTGTTGCTTCACTGCCTAAAGGAACAAGGTCAGCTGATTACATCATCTCCTAGAAGTTCTCCACTAAAAACTGCTCAGAAATGGTCAAAACTGGACCATACTGAATACCCAGTGTAGAGGGTGCGATGCATGCATCTAACTAGTGTACTCCAGATAACTGAAGATTCTCTCATCAGTAACTCATGCATGTCTATTCTGAGAAAGACCTAGTTGATATTAAAGACAGGGAAAATGTACTATCAGTTGCATGTGTTTTCCTATAAACAAAACTCATGCATGCAGAAGGAATTAATTCCTTGAGCATTGTGCAATTTTATAGGGTGTGAGATCAGTGTGAGTGATCAATGTTACACTTGGTAACAGTAGGATCACCCAGGAGAAACAACACAAGGAAATAGGAGCTTGGAGGGCAGAGGAGAAGACTTATGAGCAGTTTATTTTGTCTGTGAGCATCAGTGAGGGATTATACTGAGAGCTGGCTAGCTATGAGAGCTAAGGCTTTGTGTAATCCTAATATATCTCCACTTGTATGATAATATATATAGTGGGGTTTTTAGCTGAGGATTTCCCCTGAGTATTCTTCTCTGTTTCATGTGCATTTATTCTTCTTCTGGTTATATGTGTTCAACTTGATCTTTCTCAAATATTTTAAGCTTCCGCAAAATTGATTGTAGAAGTAGATTAAAGTATTTCTCTTTAGTTATATTGCATTATCAGGTTAATCTATAGTCATAATTTCTACAGACGGCTAATAAAAATGACATTAGAAGTTGATTCCTCCAATTTTTCCATTTTCAAAGTATAGAGATGGATGAAATACAATATAGTGATCCAATCATGATTATTCTTACCTTGGAAGTTGAAACCAAAGGTCATTTCCATTGTATTAAATACCAATTCATGTTAATGCAAGACATGCCAAGTTTGGATTATTCCTCTGCCTAACATGGAATTAGAGCTTAGTTATTAGGTGTTATGTTTTGATCTTTTGGCTATACCATGCATCTTCCCTACTCAAATATATACCCATTTTGCATTCCCTCTCAAGTATCTATCTATCGGGTGTCTAGCATTGTTCTAATATTCTATGCATTTGTCAAATATGAAACTCATTACTTCTCTCCCATCACATTTATGTGCTTAGGGTTTTATGATATAAGAACATGTTTTCCTTATCCTACTGAGCTTCTCCTTCTATTCTCTTCCCAATTCATCTTGTTACACAGTAATTTGTCACTGTCTCAATGTCAGTCTTCCCGCTGTGTCATGAGACCCAATTAATCATGCTCATGCTCTCTAATATTGCCAAATGACCCACTTTGCCAAAGTTTCTTCTATCATCGTGACTGTTGTAAAAATAAACGCGCTGATGAGCACTCCCAAACAGACCGAATGCACTGCCAGCGCGGAAGCACACATGATTCCCGCGCTGGTCGAATTTTATGTGATAGCGCATCCGTTACTTATATCTGATCGCGCTGATATGACTTTCTTTGTTATTCAACAACAATGTCAGCGCTCCAGTGTAGTTATTTACCCGCGATGATCCAGTTTGGGCGAGTTTGTTCTAACAGCCGACCTTCCAGATGACTCCAGACCTGGTTGTTGGCCTTGTAAATGTCGCCCTCCCTTCTCTGGCATGTTTGTTTCGTGATTTGAGCCACCTCCCTTGGAGATAAGCTCATCCTCCCACCATTCATGGAGACTCCTTCTCCTATTTAAGCCTCCACCATTGCCATAAGCTGCTAGTTTGGAGCTCATTGGTTTTTGGAGTTTGGAATTGGTTGTGTTTAGAGCATTGTTGATAGTGTGAGTTCGATAGGCAGCTGGTGTGATAAGTGTGGGATTGCTAGAGTGCTTAAGGAAGGTTGTGAAGTGTTTCCATCTTGTGTAAACTTGTGTGAGAGAGAGTTTTGTCTTGGGACATCTACCTTCAAGGGTGAATGCTTGAGGGACTTGCTGGTTGGACCCAACCAAAGGAGGATTTGACGTCAGAACTTGGTTGTATTCTCTTTTGTTTTATCAATAATAATAGACAACTATCATTATGGTTCCACTCATGTGTCTTTATTATGATGTTTGAGTTGTATCTTTTCTGACTGATACATAGTTGCATTTCCCAGATTTTATGCTTGTATTTGTCTTGTTCTTTGCATGTGCAGGTGTCTGTTCACAAAGATCGTGAGGATTGCGACCAACTGAAGCGAAAGAACAAAAGCGACATCTCTTCTACTAATATAAGCGTTGGATTCGAGGTAGGCTCTCATCTTGGCCTTTATTTTGCAATTAGGAACCTGCGTGTTAGCGTTGTTTGATTATTGCTAGACCTCAGTTAGGCTAGTGGGATCGCCTTTGTCCGCAGAGGGGATTTACCTACACAACAATTTGGCGACTCCACTGGGGAGTTTTACCTTGTTGTTTGATTTGTAAACTTTAGACGGTGCCTGAAGCATGGCCAGTTAGCCTTCGAAATGCTATTGCTCTGCATTAGCGAAGTAGATGAAAGCCACTTCAGTCAATCTCCGGTTTGGTTTACGAACTGAACAACTTGGAGCTAGCTTTTGTCCTTTTCTTGTTCATTTTTTCCTTGAGTTGGATTTTTGCTCTCTTTTCGAAGTTTGGGGATTAGTTCTCTCTTTTTTGGGTTTCCTGGTTCGGTCTGGGAAGTGCCTTGATTGTTTAAAGAGTGATTGCCTTGGTTTGGGAGTTTTTTGGCTTGATTGTGGTCATTTTTTAGCTTCATCGCGGTTTATTATAAAACAGTCGCGCTGCCATCGCATAGCCTTTTCTATGATTTCCTGATCATCGCATTAATACACAAAACAGTCACGATGGTTCTGAAAATCGAACCATTGCGGTTAAGTCGTGTTCTTCCGCGCTGACATCGCATTGTTGCTACGTGTAGTTTCTTATCAGCACCCTGTTGCTGTGTTCCACTCGCACTGATTCCTGTAGGATTGAATTTTTTCAATTCTACCTCCTGAGCCTGTTGGTCTTGCTATCCCATGCCTTTTTCACTTGGTTTATGACTTGATTTTCATTGTTTGAAGATTGAAGCACTTTCTTGTGAGTCTTGTTGAAGTGAATCTTGCTTTTTGCTTTGTGACCTAGTTTTATTGTTCCAATTTTGTTGGATCAGCTTTGCTTGGTTACTCGTTTACAAAGGTTCGTTTCCTGCTTGCTATTGGTTTGATTTAGCCTTCTTTTTTGCTTGCTTTTGCTTGGTTGTTTAAGTGATCGTTGTTGAACCAATCTTGACATTGTTTTGATTTCTTTTCACTACCCGGGCACGGATCACAGTTGTTTGGGGTCAACCGGTTTTTTTCCACATTTGTCTGTTATCGTTTCTCAAAGTTTGTTTAATGCACTTTGCCATCAACAAAAAGGAAAATCTCTTTTGCTTTGTGTTAGTTAATGAGAAATAGAAGTTTTTCGTTTTGATTAATGATTAGTGATCTCAAAGAAAACTTTGTGAATTTCCATTAGCTGCATTAGGGAATCTATTTGTTGTCTTGTGATAATTTCGTTTGTGTGAAAGCCCTCTAACTCTTTTGTAATTAGAATTCATCGAATGGAATGACATATTTTGGCATATAGAGTGCATTTAGGGATTTTGAGAAGTTACATATGGTAGGACCTGAAAACCAAAACTTAACTCAAGATCAACTTTAAAATAAATCGAATGAACTTAAAAACGCATTGGAACATAACGCTCACATTCTAGAGGTCTAGGCTAGAGACGTGCTCCGACGTCGTTAAACCTAGTCACTTTTGTTCTCACATTAAGGTTGGGTGATTCCTCCTTGTGTGATTCAACTGTGGTCTAGTACGGATTTGTGCTCCCATGTACCATCGCGTATATATGGGGAGACTCCACTAGGTTATTATCCTTGATCCACAGGAAGTCGTGTCTGCCGCCTTACAGCCCGTAACGCACCGAACACAACATTCGGGAAGATTGACTGCCGTATGGAAAGTCCTTGGCTTTCATATGACCGCTAAGGTGTATATGCAGTTTTACGGATTGTCTGGTAAACCCCTTGCCTAGTTTCTCCAGAGAAGTCACTTTTTGATCCTTTTCGGACTCCTTAAAAGAAAAGGCTCTATTGAGCACTTGTCACTTCAGGCTCGCTAAATATTCGAAGGCGACTAGAGTCATCTTTTGTCCTTTTCTTGACTCTTAAAAAATGAAAAGGTCAAGTTGTGTCCTAATGTTTTAAAATTTATTCGACCACGATTACATTTACCTTGTTAGATCTTGTTTGCACTAGTTTCGAGTAGGGTTTTTTTATCGTTAGCTTGAGTAGGGTTCTTTCTCGTTTAAATGGCAACTTTTCCAGAGTTCACCAACCCAGACATCCCCTCTGATGGGAATCCTGGTCATTTCTCTCCTTTAGGAAATGTTGGTGCTCCTTACATGGCAACGTTGTCCCTTTTTGGGTTAACTGTTGGGTTGCCTGTTTGGTTGTTCTCAACCTCTCTGGTCCCTACCATCTCAAGTACTAGTCAATCAATTCCTACACCTGAACAACATCATGTTGATTCCAAGGTGAACCTCTCCCCTTCTTCACCTGTTTCTACATCCTCATCTCCTACTTCGCCTGGTGAAAGTCTAAATTCAAGTAACCAGGTGGCTAAGAAGAAGAAGAAGAAGACGAAGAAGAAGAAGTCTCCTAAGGGAGAGGCTAAAAGTGCAGTGACTGCTCGAAATCCAATTCAAGTCGAGCCACCCTCTGCTCCTTTGCGGAAGGTCAAATTTCCTTGTAGATTGTGCAAGGATGACCACCTTCTTCGTGATTGTCCCGACATTCCCAGGATCCTTGAAGTATGGTCTCACGATCCGGCTCGTCCCTCATCGTCCTCTGAAGCTCATGGCGATGCCACCCTATCAACAGGAAATAGTAAGAAGAAAGGGAAGATTCGCTTCCCCTGTAGGCCATGTGACGGCAACTATCCCCTTCACCTTTGTCCTCTCATGGATAAAGCTTCCGCTGTTTTGGAAGGTCTTACAGCTTCTTCACCCCAGCTCCCAGTTGGTTATCAGAGGCTCTCTTTAGATCCTCTCCCTATCGACAAAGAGATTGACTTAGATTCTTCTCTTGTCCATCCTCCTCTTCCTGAACCTGGCTGTGTTAAGCCTGTTCTAGACCAACCATTGGTCGGAGAAAGTGTCAACTTGAGTTTGCCACCTATTGATCACTCTGTTCTGGAAGAGCGTCATGATCATGTTCTTCTCGTCTCATCAAATTCTCGTGAGCCCGAAAATGACTCTCCTATCCCAGCTGATCTAGGGAGTCCTTCTTCGGTTCTCTCAGAGCAGGGGGGAAATCATACGATTCCCCCACCAAGTAGTTCCGTCGTTTCCTTCGACTGGAGCCATTTGACCGCCTTCCGCCTTCCATCCCATGTGCCTTTCCGGATTACGATACATGCCTGTGATAAGGCAGTACCTGGCACTGTCTTGGATGAAGGGGCATCTGTCAGTCTTATGCCTTTGACTACTTGGCAAGCTTTGGGCTCCCCACAGCTTGTGTCGGTCGCGCAGAATTTGATGGCATTTGACGGAGGAACCAGTCAGCCATTGGGGATCCTCCCACAGTTCCCTATTACTTTGGGAGGCAAAACCGTCTATATTGACGTACTAGTTACCCAAGGTGCTTTAGATTTCAATCTTCTCCTTGGTCGTGACTATGTTTATGCCATGGGGGCCCTTGTCTCTTCACTTTTCCATGTGGTTTTCTTTCCACACGATGGAAGAATTGTGACTATAGATCAATTATCGTTCTTTAGTCCCCCGGTGCCTCCTGTGCAGTTGTCATCCTCTCCTGGTTTTTATCCACCAGTTATATCTGCCCCACCGCAGGTCAACTATGTGGCCACTTATCCCATGCCTATATCCAGTGATGCTGCCGTCGTGCATAGTGTCCTGGGGGCATTGGGTCCCGATTTCCAAGATGTTGTCCTTCCACCGGGAGTGGCACTCTTGGAAGCAACGACTTCCTGCTCATCATGATGAAGTTCGTTCGGAGCATAGTTCACTTTCCTATGTCAAGCTCCTTAAAAAATGAAATTGGGTCTGGTCAGAGCATAGTTCTTATCCTGTGTCAAGCTCCTTAAAAAATGAAGCCAGGTGTCACAAGGATAGTTCTCTTAAGTGTGTCAACCTCGTAAAAATAATGAAACGCGAGCTCGTGCAATTCGAGTGCGATCACAATATTGTCAACCTTCACTCCATTTTTAATGGACTAAAGCTTGGGGGGCATGTACCTCGAATTGAGACATCATGCTGGGGGGCATGCCCGTTTTCCCTTGTCTTCAAGCATAGTTTGCATGCGTGTGGCCATGTGTGCTTTTAAGCTTGCATAAAAATAAAATTCATTTCCAAGCATAGTTTGCATATGTGTGGTCATGTGTGCTTTTAAGCTTGCGTAAAAATAAAATTCATTTCCAAGCATAGTTTGCATATGTGTGGTCATGTGTGCTTTTAAGCTTGCGTAAAAATAAAATTCATTTCCAAGCATAGTTTGCATATGTGTGGTCATGTGTGCTTTTAAGCTTGCGTAAAAATAAAATTCATTTCCAAGCATAGTTTGCATATGTGCTTTTAAGCTTGCGTAAAAATAAAATATGTGGGTCGTGGGTTATCAACTGATGACATTAATTACATTTGTGTTACTTGCATAGCATATAAAAACATCATCACATGTAAAAGATCCATCCAAAAGGTATATAATATATAAACTTATATAATATATATATAATATAAGTATATATATATAGATATATCTATATAGATATATCGTGTGGCGCACCGAGGCACTCAAAAATAAGTGTACATATCTAGATAGGGCCTGTGTTCTCTGTACATCTGAGACACATGTCTCTCAAAAATCACCAGTAAGGAATAAAGACCTAGATATCTACTGTGGTGGGTTGTGCTCCCTATAAGCCACAGCCGCTCGTGCCACCCGCCTCAAAAGGCGGTGCATCCTAGGTTCTACTCCCACTGTATGGATCTGAGACGCTATGGGGACCTCCTCTATCCCCTGGTAATCTGGGATCCCTATCAGCAAGCCCTCAAGGTTTTGTATCACGGTCTCCATCGTATCATCTCCCGGAGGAGCCAGGGCTAGAGCTCCAATACCTCGTGCATCCCTCTGCGCCTCCGGGGCCAGGCTGAGGGGTCTCGCCGGTCCTACATCTGCATACCATAGCGTTTGTCATTAGGACATGTACATGAAAAAATAAAAAACATCACAAAAATAAAAAATCAAAAAAATGAGATCAAGTGTCTTACCACTGTCATCCCACTGCTCTCCAGCAGGCAGCAGCATTTTTGGGTCTCCATGGAAGTCTGTACAAACATATGGCCAGTCCTCCACAAAAATAGTCTGCCTCTCCAACCACTCTCGGAAGTATACTCCCCATGCCACTGGTCAACCGCCACCTCCTCGTGGCATGACTTGGCCCTGTCATGTGGCCCTCGTCTCTCGAGGGCCCCTAGGTGGGTCCATGACCATATCCTGTAGCTGCAATGCCGGTACCCACGCCAGCATGAGCGGGAGTAAAATCGACCCGTAGCCAAATTTCTTCGACTCACCTCGACGACAGTTGGTCAGTTGTCTCTTCATACTGGTTGTTACTGCCGCTGCCCAGTTGAATATGGTAGGATTCAAGCATTCGAGAGCCAATCGGAGATGAGCCTTCGAGGCCTCGTGATTGGCCAAAGAGCCTGCTGCCCGAGTCACCATGAAGAGTATAGTTCGAAGGACGATGTCCTCCACCGTAGGAATTGCTACCTTCCCACTCCGCGACTTGCATGCCCGTGGGCACACCTGAGCCATCAACATGTCTAGAGTATCACCACCGGATCGCTGCCCCTCCAGAATAGGCATCTCACCTCGACGTTATAACCCGGTCAAAAAATAGATATCTGTATGATCAAACCCGATATCTCGGCCTCAGATCACAAATTTCCCATCAATGGGATTCCAGGCTCTGATTAAGAACTCAAGAAGGTCAGGTTGTGCTCACAGGCGCGAAGTCAGGAAGAATTTAAGCAGCCTGCACGCCCGCATTGCATTTCGGCACCCAGCATCGGCAAAAGCCGCTATATCCTCGTTATCATGAGCGCGTTCCTGCCAAATGAACGCCATTATACCCTGCATGGTCAAAAAATTTCATTAGGGCCCTCTTCATAAAGTTTCATATGTTCATTTGTCAAAAAACTTGTTGCGCGACGTCAGCGCGACTGTCTTCAAAACAGTCGCGCTGATAATGGCACCCTTTGATAATTTTTACCGGGTCAGTGCGGAAGCACATCACTCTTCCGCGCTGATCTGGGAGTGGTCTGTGGAATTTTTTCGATCAGCGCGGACCCGATAAGGAAATCCGCGCGGACCGAGAGCGGAATGAGCTTCAAAAAATCCGCCCAAACCACCACTTCCCACCGTTAAAATGCAGTAAAAGACTTCAAAATGGAGCGTAAGGGAAGATGAACCTACCTGGTACAGATTGCAGGATCTTCGATGCACGTACTGGGTGGAATTTGGCTCGTCAACCTCACAGCTCCAAGTCGTTCTCCAAAGCTCCAAATGGTAACAATGGTAAAAAATTTGGTTTACCCTCCTATTTATGGTAAATTTTGAAAATTAAATGTTATTTTTCATCAATATGGGTTTTTTATGATGGTTTTTACCATATGCTTGGTTCCAATATAGTTTTACTATGTTTTTATGCATGTTGTCTACCTTATTTCGAACAAGTTTACGCGTGCAGTGTTCCTTGTGCAGATTATCATACTGGTGGAATTACGACGGTTCTATACGCACTTGGTTCCAAAACATTGGCTTTAAGCTCTTTTTCGACGTGAAATAAGAAAAGATAGCCGAGTCTCCCTCTCGACTCGTTAAAAGAAATGAGAGGCAATCGCCTTTAAAGCTCTTTTTTCGACCGTTTAAACTTAAAAAGATCGCCGAATTTTTTTCGTTTCGAATTCGTTGATGGTCACGAAGCGACGTGGTTTTGATCGCTTTTTACTTTTTCAGATCAGAGTCACTACATATGAAAAGTACTCCTCGGTCGTAATGATCGGGCGGTTCTTTCGAGCATAGTTTTATACTTTTTTCGGGCTCGAGAGACACAACTTTTCGAAAAAGGACACCCCTGGAGTTTCCTTTTCGCTGTCTTTTCAAGCTCTTTAAATATGAAAAGGCGTCGAGTTTTTCCTTTGTCAGACTTGTTAAAACTTTATGACATCAGGTTCCGTCGTGATGACGCCTCTCAAGCATATGCTATCCCCATCAAGCTTGCCATCCAAAAATAACCGGGGTACTCGCAAGAAATGGTGGGGGAATAAAGGAACCATAATCAGTGTCGTGTCGGCAGTACGCTCTTGAACATGGCACTTGTCTGCATTTGTCTGCATTCATGTTTGGGTGGGGACATCTCATCTTATTTCACACTTGCCTTCGTGGGTTTGGGTTATCCTGTTTGACCATTCATCTGCTCATCGCCTTGTCACCATGACCCCTGATCATTTGACATCAAATACTGCCAAGTCCGCTGTCGTGCCGCCGATATGTTCAAGAGAAGTTGACCTCTGCAGAATACTCAACCTCCCTCTGATATCTCACACAAAACATTTTATCCCTCTTTGTATCGTGTCGATGATGTGGGAAACATTATGGCCCACCTTCGATCAAGGTCACTTCCTGTCGACTTCAGCTCATTATCTAGGAAGTTGACCTAGAGACTCCCTTTAGGTGCCTTAGAGCCTGCATGCCTCAATGGCAGGTTCTTCGTGTTCGACGCGAGGTTTTCATTATTGGCCTCCGATCGAATGATTCTACGGGTGTTCAACATCGGCTCATTGATTCACATGCCGTGGATTGTACCTATAGTACCTTGAGGACCATTGTCATTATTGGTGGTACCTCTCGCGTCTGTTAACAGTTTTCATCATTGACTCATAATCAGACGATGTTCTCGCATGTTCGACTTCGACTCCCATATTCGCATGCTTGAACTTGTACTTTGTTTGAGTCGAGTTGGAGCGCAAGACCCCGGATTTTGTATATTGGGATCCGGGCTGCATTTTGTGGATTATTATAATCACTACACGACTCATTCATTGGATGGTTGCGACCATGCCTGAGTCCATTCATTGATCCTCGTCGGATGGCTACGTCCATACCTGGGATCCATTTTTTATGTACTCTGTTATGGATGGCTGCGCCCATACCATGTACATCATGTATTTGAGCTATCAGTTGTACTACGTGAAGGTTCTTCTTGGTTGTGTTCTAGTTTGGCCAGTTCTGTAAAGCATTTCATCCCTCCCACTCTCTCGGGCTTCATGCTTTAGGGGGCATCTGTTACACAGTAATTTGTCATTGTCTCCCTGTCAGTCTTCCTACTGTGTCATGAGTCCAAGTTAATCATGCTCGTGCTCTCTAATGTTGCCAAATGACCCACTTTGGCAAAGTTTTGTTGTTAGCGCGACTTTTGTCAAAATAACCGCGCTGATGGGCACTCCATAACAGACCGAACGCGCTGCCAGCGCGGAAGTACACCTGTTTCCCGCGCTGGTTGAATTTGATGAGCCAGCGCGTCTGCTATTCATATCTGATCGCGCTGACATGAACTTCTTTGTTATTCAGCTGCGATGTCAGCGCACCAGTGCAGTTATGGACTCGCGCTGATCCAGTTTGGGCGAGTTTGTTCTAACACTCGGCCTTCCAGATGACTCTAGACCTGGTTGTTGGCCTTGTAAATGTCGCCCTCCCTTCTATGGCATGTTTGTTCATCATATGGGCCACCTTTCTTGGAGATAAGCTTATCCTTCCACCATTCATGGAGACTCCTTCCCCTATATAAGCCTCCACCATTTCCATGAGCAGCTAGTTTTTGGATATAGTTTTTGACAAAATGGAATTCATAGTGTTTTAGTGCTGCTCCTAATAGGCAGTTGGTGTGTTAAGTGTGGATTGCTAGAGAGCTTAAGGAAGGTTGTGAAGTCTTGTTGCCTTGTGTGAGAGAGAGAGTTGCTTGTCTTGGGAGATCTACCTCCAAGGGTGAATACTTATGAGACTTGCTGGATGGACCCTCTTGAGAAGGACTCAGCATCAGAACATTGGTTGTACCTTTCTCTGTTTTTTATTAATAAATGATAGATGACTACTGTTATGGCTCCATTCTCATTTG
>APFE030982745.1:0-86712 GCA_000404065.3 Pinus taeda
TTATTTTTTTTTTTTCAAATTTATTGATGGTTCCATAATTAATATTTTCTTTAAAAAACAGCCGCTATTACGTACTTTCCATATTTTTATTAACCATGACATAAATGACTTAAAACACAAAATAAACAATGTTGCATATCACACTGAAATAAACAATATTGCATATTACATTGATTTTTCTCTTGCTGATTTTTATTACGGAATAACATTAGTTCAATCGTTTCACAATCGTTTCACAAGTTAATTTGAAATCATGATACAATATAAAAAATTAAATTTAACTCAACACTACAATAAATAAAAGAAAAATAAAATAAAAAATTTAGGAATCTTTTGCAGTTACACTTAATCCTTTGTGTAACTAATTTTTTTTATTTTAATATACTAGAGATTGTAGTTTTTTATATTAAATATTTTATTACATATGAATTCTTTGTCACATGATCATATCAATTTTGCTAGAAATTGTACCATAAATTTTTTATTTTTCCTTGATTTAAAATAGGTATAAATTTAAAGCTAGATAAATAATTTGTGACAATAATTAACTTTTAATATATATAGAATTTAATGTAAAGATATGAATAATAATGTTGTAAATTAGGCACAAGGAAAGAAGCTTTAGAAAAGATTTTGAGAGGGAGCTCTGTCGAAGAGACGAGGGTTTCAAAACTCGGCAGTCATGCAGGCCATGCAATGTGTAGTGATTCCGTCTTTGAAGTATCCCAGGGCTGACAATCGTGGGGTCTCCAATTATGGCAGGCCTTCTCGTCTCTTTGTCTTCAGTCTGTGCAAGGAAATCTTCGGAGTACCTGTTGAGCGATGCTTCTGAAGAACAGCGTTGGCTGCCCGCCCAATGGAAAGGCCAGGACTGCAGGGATATAGACTGAGGGCTTTGGCCATAGGAAAGGGAAGCCACATCATGGTTTTTAACCATGATCTAATTATAATCGTTGCCAGCGTCGATGGACATGGAACTGCTCTTCATACAGATGCAAAGGATACCCGTCAAGGTGGGTGGATAATGGCAAGGGTATCTGAGAACACGCTTTGTGATGGAGCTGCCTTGAGCAACAATGGAGTTCGTAAGGTGGACAATCGCCGACATTGCCAAAGGTATGAAAAAACCCTCAAGTTATTTGCATATCAGACTTCTGATCTGTGCTATTATGATGCAGATCATGATCTCTAATGGTTTGAGCGATTGCTATTGAGCCCTGATTGGGCAACACCTCCCATGATCCGTGGCATTGTGCACAGATCAAGTGTTGGGTTCTCAAATCCAGACCCCTGTAAGGCAGATCGACCCTTTTCTGGTTAGATCTGGAAGCCCTCGCACTATATAAGCTCTGTAGAGGTGAGCAAAAGACACAGAGTAGAATCTCAGGGTTAGATCTACCGAAAACAAGATCTAGATCCCTGGTAAGAGCTTACAGTTTCCAAGTATTTGTAAAACCCCGGGAAGGAAATTCGAAATTAATTTGGTTAAACGAAGCAGACTTTGTTAAGTAATTGCAGAAAATTATAATGCAACAGCTAGGATAACCCATCAGATCACAAAATCTGATACATGGGGGCAGAGTGTTACAAGACACAAAATACCTTTGGGAATAAAAAATTGCACCCTTGTTAGCAATCATTCTTCATCTGAGAATCAGAGGGGGAGCAACCGTCAATAGCAGGAATCCTCACAGCGCTGAAGGAAGTGGTGCTAATTCTGTAAGGAAAAAACCAAGCACTATTTCCTTCAAAAACATCCTACAAGGGAAAAACACAGAAGGAGAAGCATCGAATAAATTAGGTATGGACGCTAGGCCATACATTGTGGAATAGCTAAATCATACCCAAGAATACAACATAGACACACCAGAAACAGATGAGCACTGCAACATATATGAAAGACAAGCTATAATATGTAGATTTAACTGCTTTTGGCCCAAACTGGCTTATCTATTTCATTAGATCTTCACGAACTGGACCACACAATGCAAAATACACCTGTGTTCCAAGGGTTTCTTCACAGTGAAATTTCCATCAGCAATAGACAGAGACATAGTAATACAGGAAGGACCTTTGTTCTGGGGCTCCACAAGACTCTTTATCACACCATGGTTCCCAGATTTTGATGCAAATACAATGGTCGTCTCCGAGATGCCAGTTTGGGTGCGGCGACACAACCTCCCAATACATCTATGGAATCAACAAGTACTAGCTAGAATCAGAAATACTATTGGGTGCTACATCAAAATGGATACCCAACGAGTGGAGGAGAGAATTTATTCCTTTGCACGAATATGTGTGGATGTAGACCTCAGCAAAGGCCTACCATACCAAATTCAGTTGAAACATAGACAGCAGAGCTGGACATAGATTCTAGATTATGAAAACACTGCATTTAGATGTCGAATTTACCGTCAAATAGGACACCTACAAAGCACATGTCCAATAACCAAAAAAGACAACGGCAAAAAGAAAAAAAAGGAAAAACAAGTAAAGGGGTGGAAATTCCCTCCACCTCCCTCGGATGACGAGGAGGATGAAGAGATGGATTTTGCTAACCCTTATGAGACCAATCAGACGAACAAAGAATCAACAATATAAGACAAAAATCCACAGGAACATATAGACACAACATTGGCAAGGATATCAGATACTATGGATACGGCCAGAACAAAACGTCAACACATATTAGACTCATCATGATAAAGACAATCCACAACCTGTGGTTGAAACAACACTAGCACTTATAACTCCTATAGAGTCACAGGGGGGTTGGCGAAAGGTTGAGAAGAAAAAAGGGAGAAAAGTCTGACTTTTCCCCAACTGTACAATATTTTGTTTTCATGTTTATTTCTTGAAATCCGTACACCCTACGTGGTGATGAAGGATCTATGCATCTTTTGAGCACCATTTTTGAAATCTATTCACAGAAATGGCAAAAAGCAAATGCAGCATATGCCGAAAGGCATCTACAACATGTAATTTTTCAATCATAAAAGAAAGATTACGATTTTTCCAGTGAAAAAAGTTTAATGTAAACATACTAGACATTGTAATTTCTCTTTCTTATTTTGTCCGATTCAAAAAATGTGGGTAGCCAAATTTCAATAAAGTCTCAACTTTTATAACAAAAGATGATATTGGGGCTAATGTTTTTTCCAAAATTATTAATACACCTATTTTTATTTGATTCCAAAGTTATCAAATTTATTAATTACTTATGTTACTTCACTTCTTTTTACATACTTCAATGTATTTCATTATTAAATTTATGAATTTGTTCAAACATTCAATAATTATTATTAATGTATATTTTATTATTAAAATTATAAAATTATTTTAAATTTCAATAATCAAACTGCATATTACACTAGTTTGATTTAAAAAAATATCCAACTTATTTTTCAATATTATCGTATATCTCTATATAAGTATCTATCTACCCTGTCATTTACTCTATCCGTCTATGTTTTCAATGTTAGTAGCCTTTCAACCTTAGTATCTACCATGTTATTTACTCTATTCAAAATTTTATGGTAGTTAGAGTTGGAGTTATATATATAACCATGTATTATAAATGGAAAAAAAATATATATATTGAGAAACCAAAGTATGATGTTATGGTGTAATATGAATGGAGAGTTCTATTAATTTAATTATGTACTTGGTTGGATAATTCTTCCTCATATGAAAAAAATTTATATATTTTTTGTTAAAGAATTTTTTTAAAATTAAAATTTTATATAAATTTAATAATTAGATTATATACTACATTAATTTTATTTGCATAAAAATATATACTTTAGAAATAAAAGAAATAATTTATATTTAATAAAAAAATATTTTGAAAAGTTTAAATGTATATTTTTTTAAATATCTTCACATTAATTTTGTTAATAAATATTCCCTTTAAATTATACTCATAAGTTTAAAAAATTTGGTTGGATTCAAAACATACTATATGTCTATTTTACTTCCAGACTCTTCTAATCCCTTCTTATATGTGTTTATCCATAAATTAAATTTTCAAGGGGTGAACTTTTTTAGAATTTTTACATTGGTCAAAAGAAATTTCATTGATTGGATTGCCCTTTCACATTCAAGAGTCCATTCAAATGTGATTTTATGTTATGTAGACATGTGATCTAGAGTGCTATTTTGAAAATTCATGCTAATCTCATTAAATACCTAACTTTATTTGATTTTTTAGGTGTTTTCCACTCGTTGATAGCTTTAATTTTTATTGGATCCACAACTATTATATTCTCTAATAGGATATCCTCCATAGAACTAATTTTATCCCAATAGAAAGAGCACTTATTTAGTTTGGCATAAAAGTGATGTTCTCTTAACACTTGTAATACCATCCACAAATGTTTTCATTGTCCCTCTTTGTGATATAGGGTAAATAAGGATGTCTTATAAGAATGTTATAAAAACCTTTTCCAAAAATTCCAATAAAAATATTGTTCGTGAAACACATGAATACATATAGTGCATTAGATCAACCAAAAGGAACCACCCAAAACTCATAGATGGCATAGCTAGTTCTAAAAGTTGTGTTCATGATATCCTCTTTCATATCATATCTTGATGGCATCCTAATATAAATTTAATCATGGAGGATACATTTTCCCTTCTTAGTTGATCAAATAAATTGTCCATGTATGGTTAAGGATACTTTCTCTTAATTGTTGTCTTCTTTGTTTGTACGAATTGAATGCATAACAAATCAATGTTCCATCTTTCTCTTACAATACTACTAGGACACCCTAAGAGGACATGCTTGGGCATATATATCCCTTTTTGTTTTTTCTTCAAGCTACATCTATAACACATTTAGTTAAAGTATTCTCATTCTATAAGGTATTTTGGAGACTACGGAGGCTCCCAACATTAAGTCAATTTTGACGTAGGGTTACCCCTGCTTACACCCACAGTATGCATGTCAAATGCATAAGCACATTTTTCCCAAGAATTTTAACTCTCTAAGGAGTCAAATATTCATTTAGAATATGGTTAAGGCCCCTTTCTTAATCTCTACAGAATAATTTATAGACTAACCAAGTCTAACCCTTAATCCATCCTTTCCTTTCTATCGGGACAGCTTTACCCTCATACACTTCATTCACTTTAATATCGAGACTCATTCCACCCTTATAAACCTTCATTAACCCTTAGCCACATATGTATATAACCTTCCCACTCTTAACTTTGCTTATATAGAACTTAACCACATGAAACCTTTATATCCGCGTTATTTCTATTATAATGTTTATAAAATAGAAATACACAATAATCATGCATAACTTACCTTTTCTGCCTTCTAAAAGCCCTTGCACAGTTTCTGAGGTTTCCATTTATCGCTAATCACGGTCGCCATAGTCCACGGTTCACAGTAACCTTTCTTTCAGATTTCAAATCATAATAACTGCACTTAATAACTTTTCGGGTCCACTCCAATCGCATGCCTTAATATTCCTCCACAATAAAGCACCATTGAATGTTTGTGATGCGATATTTACTAACAATCTCCACCGTTGATCCTCCTTCTGATCTGATGGCCGATGTCTTTTCCCACTCAATCAAACTTGTACGACACTCCTCCATCGTTGATCTGCGCTTAGTGAATCCAGCGTTTCACAACTATTTCGGGTGGACAAATAGCACGAAGAATACCCGCTCGAAAAATGGTTTTCTCTCTATCCCCTGCTGCTACGTGTCACTCAGTTAGTGGAATCGGGTGACCACTCCTTTTTACCACTTATGGTTTCTACCTCGCCCAAAATACCAATTCCGCTTATAAACCCACCTTTCTTCTTGGTTAACACCTGGACTTGTTTGCGCCCGATGACCGTCGATCTTCAACAATTGCCAGCTGCAATGGCTCCTCTTCCGCTAAACCTTAAATCAATCTTCGTTGTTCATTTCTTGACACCAATTTGCGCAATTTAATCTTGGCTACTTATCATCTGACAAACTCGTCCATTGATCTCCGAGATCCAACGGTTCCTGTGTACTGATACCGCACTTCTCCATTTGTCCCTTTTCTTGACTTCGTTATTTCTTCAATGTTTTCTTGTGATTTTAGGTTTCCTGAGGGTTTTATTCTTCCACTCTTCCACTGCTCAACTCTCTCTAAGTTTAACTCCGCGAATTCTCACTTCGCTGCCTCTCCAGAGCTTCACTTTGATCCTTCAATTGGATTCGATGATCCATTAAGATTCCTATGAATCATTCTTCTCCTCTGTGTATCATACAAAACTCTGCTTGCAAACATATATCATACAGAATTCCGATTCACTCATAAAACATCATTCAATACTCGAAACACACATTTATACAGTTTCAGGATAAACCTCTATATTACATAAATACAAACAATTGAATACATATCGAGACACCATGTTTCTCTGGCTTGATCTTCAACATCAGTGGCCTCCTTTCTCTACACTCTGCCCGTAGGCTTACATTTATACCATAAACGTTTCGTTGAACTAATTCTAGTTTAGATCCTTAATCTACTGAACTGACTCCTAAATGTCCTCTAAGTCCACTTCTAACTCCAGTTAATCCCTACGAATCCTCTCTAGTGCCTCGAATCATGAAACTACCTTAAGAGTTATACTTGACTTCTAACACTCTTGTCATTATGAACCACTCATGTTCTCCTTCATTCCAGAGAATTTACAAAATATCTCACATTATCTAATTAATTCCTATCCTACTCACTCAAAAGCCTAAATATTACATTAATTCAACACTTAGGAATCCAAGTTCCTTAAAACACATGACCCCCCTATTAGAAAATATTCATGGTATCTTGATCATGTGTCTTCATAAGTTGATAGAAAACCTGCAGGGTCCCAAAATTAAGTTTGTAGTTGCCCAAATGCCATGCACCTTTGTTGTTGTTATATGTCTGTTGTATTCTATTTCATCTTCCTCTCCTTCTGCTATCAATTTCCTCCACATGGACTGTTTCATCATCAACTGCCATAATTCTTCAATCTCTGTTTTCAGTTCATCCTTGGACTGGTCCATATTCTCCCTCTTACTTCTTCCTCTTTCTCTTTGCTTCAGGTTGTAGCTGCTTTCCACTAACTCTTCAAACTGTTGTTCGTTACTTTCACTTTGTAGTTGCTGGTTTACTTTTTCTTCTAGTTTTTCTCTTGCTACCATTGTAGACATTGCTCTTTCTCTTGCTCCAACTTTTGTTTTGACTCCTATGATTACTGCCTCCCTTTCATCATTACTCTTTTTCATGATTCTTTCTGTCTACACTGAATCATGACTTTCTAGCATTCTCTCCAGCAATTGAGCATCTCTGTTCCATGGATTAAATTCTTCCACACAATATTCTTCTTTTATCTTTATTTGTTTGCTCATCTGTGCCAAATTTCCTCCAACATCTGCAACTAAACCTGCACTCAAAAAACAAATTTTAAAATAAAAAACACAATGCTTCTGTGCCTTATCTTCCTTTGGCAACAATTCAGTTTGCTACTCTGTTCCTTTCTCCTCTGTCAGCGCATTAGTATTCTGTTTCAACCCCTTTCAAGAATTCTCTAAAGAACTCTTATGACTATCAGCTAGTCTCTCTTCCACATTATCTACTATAATGATGTCTTCTTGCTCTTGCTCACCGTAGTGAACTCCTTCCTCTGCAATCACACTGTATTACTCTGAATTTCCCAGCAAATATTCCAACAATGCAATTTCTCTTTGACACTTTGCAAGTACTTCATCATCACTTATAATCCTTGCATTTATAAACGAATTGTCAGTTTGAAAATTACAAGGCTCAATAGTTTCAACTATTGTTTCACATATGAGTTCTTCAAACTGAACTTCATCTCTTTTTCCCACAAGAAATTGTCCCTGTGTGGTAACAGTTTCATTACTAAGTTCTTTTTATTGCAATAGGTCATTTCCTTCCTCATTCAAGAGATATTCTCCCTTATCCTTTACTCCAGAGTATTCATCTCCTGAAAGATACTTTTCCATACTTTTGACAGCTTCAAAAAATTTCTCATCCTCTGCAAAACCCTCCTTTGTTAGTGACCAATCATCAGATGTCCTTTCTCCCCAGGTTAAATCCTTTGCATAGGTTTCTTCCTTCTTAACATATTTCAGTAGATAGCCTTCTTTTTTACTGACTGTCTCAACAACTTCCATGGTTAACAATGTAAACTTTGAAATGGGAACTATAAACTCAAAACGGGAACTCTGGCCAAAAAACCCTTAAAAAACATCAAAAACAATGCTAAAAACGAAAAAGTGTGTATATTGGAATGATGGTTTTTTTTTGGGGTCACTTTTGAACATGTTTTAAAGATGGAAGTGAAAACGAAATTTTCGTGCAAAAAACAACTTGAAAATGAGAAAGTGATGATACTAGAATGATGATTTTTTTTTAGGGTCAATCTTCAACATTTTTAAAAAATGTTAGTAAAACCGAATTTTTATGTGCCAAACAAAGTTGTTTATGAGGAAAAAACACACTAATGTTTTTGGTAGAATAACATTTTGCTTTCCTAAGTATAAATTCAACATGTTCTCAACCATAACATGCTAGATACAAAAGAAATTGAAATTTTTTCAACCATAACATTAAAAAACCATGACATTATGAACAAATTACATCACTAAATAAATTGAAAAGGCATTATTTGTAAATTGAATGAAACACACATTATATCTCTAATTTAATGTTGCATTGTATATATTCTAAACAATAAAAATTATCATAATTAAGACATATAATCCAACAACATAACAATGACTCATAACTTCTCATTTAACACCATATGGAAATCAAAAATTTTATTTGAAGATACGATGCAAACATTAGTTATATAAATTGTCTTGAAAAATTATTAAAAATCACTCATATTTTCTTGCACACCATCAGAATTCACATCTTCAGATGAGTGACTGGATGCTGATGAAGATGTTCCATATTCTTCTCTTTCATCAACTAGTGCCCCATTTGAGTCCACATGCATGCCCACCATTTCAGGCTTCCAAATTCTTCTAGATCTGCAACTGGTTTCAGCAGACTCCCATCTCAACATTATTCCTTCTGGTAAAAACCTTTTCAAAATATCTATCGTCTTGAAGTGAAGAGTTCCTCTCTTTGTTAAATTGAAGTCATAAACAAGTATGTCAATATCCTCCAATTTTAATATTTCTATGCGGCGACGATTTATATTTGTACCCTTTCTTTTTCTCTTTCTGCTATTTTTTTGTCAACTACCATCTATGGCTTATACACACCATTGAATGGGCGTGTATTTGTGGCATACCAATTTACTTCAACAACTGTAACATCCTCATTTTCTGTAAAGACAGCAACCCAAAATGGATAGCCATTGGGATCTCCATCTGCTAGCACTGTGATCATGCAACCATCCTTAATATCCTGTACTGAACCCTTGTAAAGGTCTTCCATGGCTTCACGTTGTGCATGAGTTCTTATGGAACCAATATACATCTCTCTTTCCTGTGCCTGTGAAGAATTAATAATACCTTGAGATTGTTGTTGTTTAACTATGTTTATTTCCTCATGTTCATTTGACACATTTTGTGGCCAAATAAATGGATTTTTCAAGGTATATCTTCATTTGTTTTTGTTGAAATCATATCACTTTTATTATTGAAAAATGACTCCCACCAAACTGAATCAGCAACGTCAAAGTACTCATATGTATATCTAATACATTTTTAATTTCTTCAAGGGAATCAGAATAATTTATATGTCCATTTTGTCTGCGTGCATTATGAACTTCACCAACTGATTGTAATAACAATTTTTTTGATGCAAATATTGGATGATCTAGAATGAACTTCAAAAATTGCAAACCTGATGCTGGTGCCCATTCTGCAATAGTTGAATACTTCTTGCCCCATATTAGTGTTTTCCCATCAATTTTCTTGATACAAAATTGATGTTGGAAACTAATGTCATTAAGTCGTTCAATGCATTTCCCCTCGCCATATGATCCCATAATAAACCTTCGCATGTTAACAGTTTTTTCCAACACATCAAAAGTAGGCTCTGGCATGTATGATTTCTTAATACATTCAATTAATGATGGCAAGCTCCCAACTTCCTTCCTCCTCAATGTGACTGAAAAACGACTAAACATCTGATCAATATGGTCATGAGTGTGCCTAACAAGAAGGAAACCAACCTTTACCTTCTGAAAAATTCTCAATTCAACAAGCATGTTTAGATATCCAAAAACAACTTAATTTTTGTTTTCACAGCAAGTGTTGTCCAATTGTAGATACAAAACTTTAGGAAGATTACCAGACCAATGAGAAAGAAAATCATGAATTATGGTTATGGTCAGATTTGCATCATTATGAATATTTGGACCTGTGAAGTACACCCTTGGCAACATTTTCCCATTGAAGACCATACAACCGACCAAATGATACTGAATAAAATTTTCCTCCTGTAAATTTTTGGGTGTGCAAACAAATGTGGTAAAAGTGTTTTCTTTTCGTCCATACCATCAATTATCAAACCCAAATATTTATTCAGATTATAATAACACTTCTTTTCATGCTTGCACAACTTTTTCCTTTCATTTTTTTGTTGTTTGCGATGCTCTTGAAGCTATTTGACAATTGAATCTACACAACATAAAAGAAAGCCATTAAGAAATATGTTTTCATAGTTGATGACTATACAATTTTAAAAGTTAAAGTTATGAATGCTTACCACTTTTTGACCCATCACATTTGTCCCTTTTTTATTTAAGAGAAGCACATGTACTGCAAATCCCCATCCTTACCTTCCTAGGAATACGGACATTGTTGAATTCTTCCTTCCATACCTTCACAAAATATTGATATGTAATAAACCGGCCATGTCCCTCAGCACCTTTTGCATATTCTTTGTATACGTTGTAAATTTCTCGTCATGAAAAATTATTTGGAATACGTATTATCTCTTTATTTGGCATACACTCTCCATGCTTTGAAAAGAAATCTTTCATCCATGACACTGCAGTATTTGATAATGGCCCAAACTGTCTTTTATAACGTACTTCTAAATAAAATGTGGGATCCTTTTCCAAATTTTCTTGAATTCTTGAGAAACGAAAATTTCCAATCGAATGAAACATTTTGAAAGCTTTTCTACATATAAATAAAGCCCTAATATGATAATCATAACCTAACAATGTAGATTGCATGCACCTAACTAGATATTAATTTTGCATGCTTTTATTCATTGATAAATATCTCTTCTTGCTCTCTAATGCAAATTTGAAATCCATATGTTTCAAGCAATATTTTTGGAAACATTCACTTGAAATGAGAGCGCTGATAGAACTTCTTCTCGTCAGATATTCTGCTCTACCCCTTGTATAACTAGAACATCTTGCATTGATATGAAAAGGTTTGCTCCTACTCCTCGATGCAATATTTCTTGGCAACATCTCCATCATTGGATCATCATTTGTATAAGGATTTTTATCATCATTAAGAGGAATGTTATCCACACTATGATCAGCTATGCGTTTCAAATACTGACTTGGAGGATATTCTTCATCTTCCCCTTGTTCGGTGCTACTGTCATAGTCCTTAGAATTTGGACTGAATGGAAAATTTGACTTGATGTTTATTGGATATTCTTCCTCATGTGCATTGTCAGTGATGTTCTCATAGTCCACAGAATTAGGACTATGCCAAAAATGTGACTGTTTACTTACTGAAAATGCTACATCCTGTCCTTTGTCACTCCTACCTTTATACTCATTAGAATTAGGACTAAGTGCATCATCATTTCCTTCATCACTGCTGCTCTCATAGTCGTTAGAATTAGGACTAAGAGAACACTGTGACACTCTATTATTTTGAAATTCATCATCATGCTCTTCATCATTGCTGCTCTCATATTTCTTAGAATGAGGACTAAGAGGACACTGTGACCCTCCATTCTTTTGAAATTCATCATCACACTCTTCATCAATGTTGCTCTCATAGTCCTTAGAATGAGGACTAAGAGGACACGGTGACACTCCATTCTTTTGAAATCCATCATCACGCTCTTCATCATTGTTGCTATCATAGTCCTTAGAATTACGACTAAGTGGACACCGTGACACTCCATTCTTTTGAAATTCATCATCCTGCTCTTCATCACTGCTGCTGTCATAGTCCTTAGAATTAGGACTAAGTGAACACCGTGACACTCCATACTTTTGAAATTCATCATCATGCTCTTCATCACTGCTGTTCTCATAGTCCTTAGAATTAGGACTAAGTGGACACTTTGACACTCCATTCTTTTGAAATTCGTTATCACGCTCTTCATCATTGCTGCTCTCATAGTCCTTAGAATTAGGACTAAGTGGACACCGTGACACTCCATTCTTTTGCAATTCATCATCATGCTCTTAAACACTACTACTCTCATAGTCCTTAGAATTAAGACTAAGTGGACACCATGACACTCCATTCTTTTGAAGTTCACCATCATGCTTTTCATCATTGTTGCTTTCATAGTCCTTAAAATTAGGACTAAGTGGACACTGTGACACTCCATTCTGTTGAAATTTGTCATCATGCTCTTCATCACTGCTGCTTTCATGGTCCTTAGAATTAGTACTAAGTGGAATCTGTGACTCTTTATTTATTTGAAATTCTCCATCCCCTCTTTCATCAGTGCTTCTCTCATAGTCCTTAGGATCAGGACTAAGTGGAAGACTTGACTTTCTATTCATAGTGGAAGAATTCCTACTATATTCATCAATATGAATAGAGTTGTTACGCTTTGAAGATGTTGATGTTGTACAAATCGAAACTTCACTATCAAAGAGAAGATGTTGAATGATACAAATAGAGAGTCTCCTAAAGATATTATATATCTTAGAGAATGAAATTTTCCCTCCAAAAATTTTCCCTCTAAAAAAGTTTCGCGAAGATATTTCCTTCCAAAAAGTTTGTTAGATTTATTTTCCTTCATTATTTTATTCTACAATTTAATGAAAAATGTAAACTATTTTTTTTATGAAATATATCATTAAAGTTAAAATTGCAAACTACAACTTCTACCTAAATTATTTTAATAGTTAAAGTACATAATATTTACTAAACAATTGAATGTTTTTTTTAATTTTTATAAACAAATTAATCTCACATTCACCCCACCGTAAAACAATTTCATAATATTCGCTTTACTATATTTTCCTTCGTCGCCATAAAAAAATTAACATGTTAAATTTTTTTAAAACAAATTAATCTCACATTAACCATACGGTAAAACATCTCCGTAATTTCACCTATATAATAAATTCCATTATCACTATTACTCACATCACATCAAGGTTTTCTGAGGTTCGTTGAAAGACTTGGAGCGAATTTGTAGAGCAGCTACATTGCTATCAACAACATATTCAACAAAGAATTCTCGCAATTGAAAGGTTAGTTAAATTTTTTTCCTTGAAAATTTTAATATTAAATAAGTTTAATGAAGTAGATTTTTTTCTTTAAATTAAAACTTTTTGTGAGCCAAATTAACTGATACATCTGTTGTAAGCATCGTGGGCTTGGTAAAGTTCATGACGACCAAATGGGCCTGTAGGTTAGGGGCAATGAGTATGGCTGGCCCGTTCGACCGCGACGTGGCAGGACGATTCCCAGAATTTCCCACCAAACCGTGGGTGTGTGGGAACTGGGGTGGCATGGGGTGTGTTGTCACAGCGCTACCCTGCGCCACCCCGAATCGCCCAACACCCCACAAGCAGGCGGGTGGGCTGGTCGTCGGGTGGGCTGCCAGGGTGGCACGGGCTGGGCTGTTACACCCCCACCCTATGCCACCCTGGCAGCTCACTTGCTCGCTCGCAGGGTGTTGGGCTATTCCAAGAATTGCCCAACACCCCCCGAGTGAGCGGGCGGGACGCTAGGGTGGCGTGGGGTTTTCCATGCAACGCTCCACCCCGGCGCCTGCCCGCGCTCGGCCCGTTGCCACCCTGGCCAGCCTACCGCCCACTTTCGAGTGTGGTGATTCCCCGAATTTCCCACCCACCCGTTGGCAGCGCTCTACCGAGTGGACGGGGTGGAATACCCAAAACCCTGCCGGCGGGGGCAAGCCACCGGCATGGGTGGTATGCCACGCCAACTTCGCCACGCCTGGCGCCCGACCCTCCAGCCCGCACCATCCGGCAGCCTGCGCACCCGCTCGTCGGAGGGGCGATTCCTCGAATCGCCTGCCACCCCGCGGGCGGGCGAGCCGCCGGGGTGGCGCAGGGTGGGGATGCGACAACCCACCCCATGCCACCCTGGTAGCCCGCCCGCCCACGTGGCATGGAATCGCTCAACACCCCATGGGTGGGCAGGCAAACAAGCTGTCGGGTGGCACGTGGTGTGCTATGGCAACCTACCCGTACCATAGTGGCAACTTTCCCTTCCGCGTGGCACGGAATCGCCCAACATTCCGCAGGCGAGCAGGCGGGCTGTGGGGTTGGCACGGGGTGGGCTGCCATAGCCCTACCCCCTGACGGGTAGATTGAAGACAGAGAATGAGATCAATGTGGGGAGAAATGGTAGAAGTTGTTGCCACAACCTTCCCCCGCTCTACCCTAGCGGCTCGCCCGTCTGTGGGTTGGTGGGCAATTCACTTAGTATTAATATTTTTTTAATTTCAATGATTTGATTATACAAATTAAAAATTTATGATATATTTTTGTTGTTAATTTAAGTTAATATGTTTTTGTTATTTACTGATTTATGTGTTTCTTTTTTTCAGGGAAGTGGCATCAAAGAAGATCTCTGTGAATATTTCTGGACCAAAGACTCTTAAAGGTGGATCTTCAAAAAACATTGGTGAATGAACTCTATCTGAATTCATGGCTACAAATCTTTCAAGTGCCTCAAATGATAAGAAAATGATTTCATACTGGAAGAATTCAAAAGAAGTGAAATTTCCATCAAGAATCTAGTATGTGAAAGAATGAGAAAGCCAAAACGTAAATATATATCTATATATTGATATATTGTATGATAATGGAATTTATGACGTGATGGGAAGAGTCATAGATATGTGTTCAGTACCAGACAGTGAAGTTGTTTACATACTTACAAAACCGCCCAAGTCACATGAAAGGATTAAATACCGGTTATCATATTCATTGTATGACACGAGAGAGGCATCTACAAAGTTGTGTAAACAAATCATAAATGAGATGAAACAAAATATCGTAAGTATTGTTATTTAGATTTGTATTTTGCATTCTTGTAACTGTCTCACTATATTTTTTTAACTTTGTTTTTATTGACATATGATATTTTTTTTGGAAGAATTTTGTTGAAAGTTGTTCGATTAGGTTGGGAGGCGTTCATTTCATAGAGCATGATATTATGAATGTTGTCAATAGTTTCTACTCAGTGTCAGAAGAAGATATGGAAAACAAGCAAAATGTAGTAATAGATGATGCTACAAAACTACATCCAAGGTATCAGAAAAAAGGCCTCTAGTGGATAAATCTAGCAAGGGTAGACAAATTACTTTTGAAGATGATGAAGTTGAAACTGACAGTGAAGCATATGTTGCTATTACTGAAGATGACATTGGAACTGAGAAGAGCCATAAAAGACCAAAAGTAACAATGCCCAAGAATAAATATGTGACAATTAATGATGAGAATGTTATGAAGAAGAAAAGTAAAGTTGAAGATTTTGAAGTAGTCATTACTAGTAGTTAAGAACCTAGTGAAACTTCAAAAGAAAGTAGAGAAATCATTACACCAGGATCTGATTTAGAGGATGACATTATAAAAACAAAACAAAATGCCATTCAACAGAATTTGACAAAGAGAAACTTAATTGAGGGTGGTCGTACATTTAAGCTTAATGTCAGACAAACCTATAAGGCAAGTGAAGGACAATGCTAACATCAAGTCAAAAAGCCACATCATCTACATGTTCACAACTTGAAGACATTGATGAGGTACAATCCATATGCTCATGTAGTTAGTTATGTCCTTCTTGATGATCCAGTTCAAGTTCCCAACAAACAAGCATTTGATAAGTCAAAATGTTTTGAATACATTATTATGTGCTTGGGGGGAACCATTCTGTAGAAGCTCAAAGACAATTTATGGATGAATATCCTAATAACCCACGTTTTGAAACAATGAAATGTATCATTTATGCTGGTTTATTAGATACAGAAGCAAATTTAGTGGCATTGGATCATAATTCAGATAATGAGTATAGGATGTCTATGACTTTCATCCAAAGGGTTAGATTTATTCATAGTGAATTTCAAGAAAAATGTGGTGGGGATGGGATAAATGTTACAGTAGATTTCTGAAAGGAATGTTGTATGGAAATAGTCTATCAAATTGAAGAGCAAATCAATTCAAAAGGTGGAAAAAGCGGCAAAATTAGTGATTTATTCAGAGGTGTTGATAACATTTTCTAGTTGGAATTTAGAACTGGAGATGTATGGGAGTTAATTAATGAGACTTTTAGCATGTGGGAAAACATTGGCATTAAAAACCAGAAGGTCAAAAAGTCTAAGCCATTGATATGTAGCAGCAATAAATTAGGTCCTGAAATGAAGCAGCTTCCTAAAGATATGAAAATCACACCTTGGAGAGTAATCCAAGGAGTGAAAGATGAAAAAAGTGTCAAAACAATATTATCTCATGTGAGGTCAGGGGAATTATGATTGGAGGAAATGTCTGAGGAATTTCAAAAGTAATTTTGTTGAATTATTTTTATTTATTTCTAGATTATAATTTTCTTTTAAATAAAACATATTGTTCTTGGTAATATTTGTTATACATATCATTATATTAACTTTTTGTTACTTTATCTATGCAGTCACAAAGTTTACATGAAAATTCAAGAACAAATGGTTAAATTGTTGAATGAAGATAGTTGGAATGATGTTGTACGCAATTATCCAGATTCAAGTTCTACATCAACATTAAAAGTTTTTTATCTTGCATTTAAAAATGTATCTTGATTTATACATTCATTTTTATTCATCTATGTACTATTTTTAATTTATAACTTACATATATATTTGTTTATTTTATAAAAGATGAATAAGGATGATAATGGAGCACCAGATAGTTTCAGAACCTTTATTGAAAAAATAAATATCAAAAGACTGAAGAAGCAATGTATTAAGAATGTTGAACTTGATCTAACTCTTACTCAGTTCATTTGAAATGGGCTAGACACTATTCAATATCAAGTAATACAAGGCGACTGTGAATACATTGCTAAACTCATACCTAAAAGGGATTATGCCCTAGTTATTGCAGATATTCCCCATGGTTTCAATATTCCAAACATTGACTATCATAGTGACCCTTATACTTATCAAGATCTTAGTAAAGTGGTTGCAGGATTTCTAGAAGTCATGTCATCACCATTATGGAGATTTGTGACATTTCATTTAGACACACAATTGGCAATGGTATTGTCAAGCTTCAAGGGGAAAACAAATTCAAGGATGCAGCTTACATGGTAAGATGTTAAATGTTATTTGATTAATTTGAAAAATCTCAATTCATTTATGTACAAGTTAATTGAACTTTTACTATTTAATGTTACAGGAAAAAGTCAAATCTTCTTAACCGTGAATATCAACTATTTATAAACGATTGTGAGTTCATTCATATTGATAGTTGGGCAAAAGATGATAGCTATATGTCTATGACTTTTAATCCGGTAGATGGAAAGAGTCATAGCCAAATATTGACTTATGATATTGTTGTGAGAAAACTAACATATGAAGACAAATACGCAAAAGGAGAGATAGTTAACATTTATCAAAAACCACAATTATTGATTAATTATCTTATAGACATATGTTCAAATGAAGGAGATTGGGTTCTGGATTTATTTTCTGGCTCAGGCAAGTTTTATTATATGGAATTGAATTTCAATATGTTATTTTTTAATTAATATGTCATTGTACTAATTTACTTCATTGTTTCATGTGTGCTTGATAATTAGGTACAACACTATCATGTTGCCTTCAAAAAGGAAGAAATTTCATTGCAATTGAAAAAGATCCAATACAATGCAATTTCATTTAGCAAAGAATTAATGCTCTTTAATTTCTTCCAGATGCAATACAAGAAATCGGGTTGAAGAAAGGGGACTTTAGTGAATTACGTGTGGCAAAAAAGGCAAAGGAACCCCAACTACCATTACACAGAATGTTTGGACAGACATACATTGGGAGATTCGAAGACATAAAAGATCCATTAGAAGAGGAAGATGAGCAAAATGAAACAGAAAATATTATGGAAGAAGACAATGATGAAACTCTAGAGAACAAAGAGTTTGGATTACGTGACATTGTTGATTAAATTTAAGTTATGCTTGGAAATCAAGTTCATTTTTTGTAACTATTAAGTAGTTATACTTGTAATGTTTTGACTTTGACATTTTATGATAAGAATATACACTCAATTAAGGTTGTTATGCGTTCAATATTTGTAATATGTGATTTTCGCATTAATTTTTAAGTTAATCAATATTTTTTGAAAAAAAAAAGTGATTGATATTATTTTCTTGACATGAAATTCATAAAAAAAAACTATTATTTAACCATTTTATTTAAAATTTTCATATAAAAATTGCGATTTTGACATGTCATTTCTAGCAGAAAATTATCAAAACATGTAATTTTTTAATTATATTTATGTTAAAAATGGTTATTTTTATGTCAATTGTTAAAAATATTGTTTTTTAGAAACAATTATTTCATGTGAATTGAAAAATTAATTAGCGATGTATAAATATGTAGAATATCGAAAATCCAAAATATCGACCTTCTTTTTTAAATGTGCAAAACAAATAAAAACTCACTACAAAAAAATAAAAATTAAAAATAGAAACAAGAAAATATGAAGAAAAAGACCACTTCAAAAATTATTAAATTTACAAAATAATTATTTACATTTCATACATTAGAAAATTAAAAAATAAAAAAACCCTATTAAAAAAAGGGCCTCGTGTAGAATTACCACTTTTTTAAATCAGCGTAAAAAACACTACCATTCTAAAATGCAATGTACATAAAAAAAATATATAGTGCCAAAAACTATGCTTTCAAAAAAACATGTGTGTTCTGCATCACCCCTTTTCAAAATCAGATCACTTTTTTGTTGTCTCTACAAAACGAGTAACAGTATGAGTTCTCGTTTCAAAGTTTACATTTTTGGTTATTTCCATTGTGCCTATCATTATGGTGAACTGATGATCCTTTACTATGTTTTCAGCTAACATAGTCTCTTCTTCAAGTTTTCCTTTAATATCTTGTTGTTTACCTTCTCCAAGAGCTATCCTTGTCTCATCGTCTGCATTAATATTCTCCTGCATTTGTTCTGCATCCACAAACAAACTATCAGTCTTAAAAAAATAATACCCTGTGGTCCCACTTGATGTTTCAGCCATCATATCTTCTTGCTTTTCCAAGTTCTCTTTATGACTCAGAAATTTTTCGATGGTCTCCTCTTCAATCTCCTCAAGCCCTTCACTTGGTTGCTTGATATCTTTCCCTAACTGTATATGAGACCTATCTATCTCATCTTCTTCTAGAACATAATTTAGATTATGCTTGTCTTCCTCCACCTCTATGATAATATCAGCAAATTGTCCTTCACATGTTTCACTTGCAAACATACACAAATTGTCAGATTTAAAACCATGTGACCCTTTGGCCTCACTTAAAGTTTCAGTCTTCAAGTCTTCATCTTCACTTAGAACTTCACCTTGTTTTGCTTCACAAATGGATACTTCCATTTTCATTTCCAACTTAGCTTCTCTGAGTTTTTCCGTCATCCACTTCACTTGCCTCTGCTATAGCCTTCTCTACAACTTATGCCACTTCACTGGCTTCTTCCTAAAGACCCAAGCTTGTCTCTGGCTTTCCTCTAGTATCATCATCAATACATCGAGTTTTCCTTTCATCTCTGCAATTTCCTTGTCAATTTCCTCTTGACTCATCCTCTTGCCTTTTGCCTTGGCATCCTCTTTCTTCATCTTTCTTCTGTTGTGGTCTTCCTCAGAACCTCTGCTATGACATTCAGTAGCCATCTTATTCTTCTCTATCTTCATGAGCTCCTTGCTCACTTACTATGGGCTGCATTAAAGCCTCTGCAACAACAAGTCCTCCTTGTTGCAACTTACCTCACCAAGCTTTCCTCTGTACTTGGTCTTTTGGCAAGCAATTGGTTCTCTGTCTTTGGAACCTCCTTTGAGCACTTCTCTCTACTCCTTCTAGGCTTCAACTCTTCTGCATTTCTCAAGAACATAACTGTCCTCTTGTATTTCAATCACAATGAAATACTTAGTTCTGACAACCTCTTCTTTCACTTAGAAAG
Organism: Pinus taeda; assembly: GCA_000404065.3. Taxonomy (NCBI): domain Eukaryota; kingdom Viridiplantae; phylum Streptophyta; class Pinopsida; order Pinales; family Pinaceae; genus Pinus; species Pinus taeda. Next base: position 20,370 of record APFE030982745.1, read on the forward strand.
TCTTACCAGCTTCTTCATTTGTTATCAATTCTACCCACATCCTTTGTGGAATTACCATTGTCAGTTGCAACACTACCTCTGCAGTAACAAGTATCCTTCTTATTACATATGCTTTACTAAGCTTCTCTCCTCTGAGCTCAGTCTCTTAAAATTTCTCTAGTTCTTTCCTTTGGAACCAATTCAAGCATTCCTTGCTCTAGATGCTGCAACCTTATCAACTTCTTTTGTTGTTATCTGTGCATCAATGTACAAACACACATTCTCCAATCAAATCAAAATAGAACATATTACCTCACCTTCAATATCTCTGCATGATCTTGTTCCACCATTCTGCCTATACCTTGAATGGATTGTCCTCTGCTTCTTGCATCTACAAGTTCTGCTACACATCACCTATGTGTGCCAACATTCCGTCAGATTAGAATCTGATCCTTCCTTGCCTACATAAACATCTTTGACACATAACTTTGTTCTCAATTCTTTCTCATAGAATTTCTTTGTTCTGTTTTAACACCAATTGTTCCAATTACAATTATGCTCTGATACCAAATGATGTAAGGTTACCCCCGCTTACACCCACAGTATGCATGTCAAATGCATAAGCACATTTGTCCTAGGAATTTTAACTCTCTAAGGAGTCAAATCTTCATTTAGAGTATGGTTAAGGCACCTTTCTTAATCTCTGCAGAATAATTTATAGACTAACCAAGTCTAACCCTTAATCCATCATTTCCTTTCTATCGGGACCCCCTTACCCTCATACACTTCATTCACTTTAATATCGAGACTCATTCCACCCTTATAAACCTTCATTAACCCTTAGCCACATATGTATATAACCTTCCCACTCTTAAATTTGCTTATATAGAACTTAACCAAATGAAACCCTTATATCCGTGATATTTCTATTACAATGATTATATAATAGAAATACATAATAATCATGCGTAACTTACCTTTTTCACCTTCTAAAAGCCCTGGCACAGTTTCTGAGGTTTCCCTTTAACGCTAATCGTAGTTTCCATACTCCACAGTTCACATTAACCTTTCTTTCGTATTTCAAATCATAATAACCGCACTTAATAAATTTTTGGGTCCGCTCCTATTGCATGCCTCAATACTCCTCTGCAATAAAGCACCATTGAATGTTTGCGATGTGATATTTACTAACAATCTCCACTGTTGATCCTCCTTCCAATCCGATGGCCGATGTCTTTTCCCGCTCAATCAAACTTGCACGACACTCCTCCATCGTTGATCTGTGCTTAGTGGATCTGACGGTTAACATCGATTTCGGGTACACAAATAGCACGGAGAATACCCGCCCGAAAAGTGATTTTGTTTCTCTCCTCAGCTGCTACATGTTGCTCGATTAGTGGAATCGGGTGACCACTCCTTTTTACCACTTATGGTTTCTACCTCACCCAAAATACCACTTCCGCTTATAAACCTGCCTTTCTTTTTTGTTAACACCTGGACTTGTTCATGCCCGATTACCATAGATCTTCAACCATCGATGGCTGTGACAACTCCTCTTCTACTAAAGCTTAAATAAATCTTCGTCGTTTATTTCTTGACACCAGTCTACGCGATTTAATCTTGGGTGCTTATCATCTGAAAAACTCGTTCATTGATCTCCGAGATCCAATGGTTCCTGTGTACTGATACCTCACTTCTTTGTTCATCCCTTTTCTTGACTTCGCTATTTCTTCAATGTTTTCCTGTGGTTTTAGGTTTCTTTAGGGTTTTATTCTTCTTCTCTTCCGCTGCTCAACTCTCTCTAAGTTTAACTCCGCGAATTCTCACTTCGCTGCCTCTCCAGAGCTTCAATGTGATCCTTCAATTGGATTCGATGATCCATTATGATTCCTCTAAATCATTCTTCTCCTTTCCGTATTCTACAAAACTCTTCCTGCACACATATATTATACAGAATTTCGATTCACTCATAAAACATCATTCAATACTTGAAACACACACATTTATATAGTTTCAAAATAAACCTCTGTATTATATAAATAAAAACCACTGACTACATATCGAGACTCTCTGTCTCTTTGGCCTAATCTTAAATATCAGTGGCCTCCTTTACACTCTGCCCGTAGGATAACATTTATACCAGAAAGGTTCTATTGAACTAATTCTGGTTTAGATCCCTAATCTATTGAACTAACTCCTAAATGTCCTCTAAGTCCACTTCTCACTCCAGTTAATCCCTAAGAATCCTCTCTAGTTCCTCAAATCATGAAATTATCTTAAGAGTTATAATTGACTTCTAACTCTCTCCTCATTATGAACCACTCATGTTCTCCTTCATTCGAGAGCATTTACAAAATATCTCACTTTATCTAATTAATTCCTATCCTACTCACTCAAAAGCCTAAATATTACATTAATTCAACACTTAGAAATCCAACTTCCTTAAAACACACGACCCCCCTATGTCTACTAGAATACAATGATTTTCTCTTGGGTTGAATGCACCTACATCAAATTCAAAAATCAATATTTCTTTTAATTGGTAGCCCTAGTCTATCACCAAAAGGCTCTTCATACTCCAATACAACATACACTCCTTAATATTGGGCATCTCATTCTCTCTCTCTTATTCCATATGGATAGCATAAATCTAACATCCCTTAATGAAAGATTTCTTAATGTCCATGGCTGATATTTCCCTTTACGGTTCAAGTCTCAAAATCCCATGTACCTTCCTTCATTGCCCCTCTTCACTGGTATACAAAAAAGGCTTTGTCGTAGTAGTCCAATATAGCATGATGTCTATCTAACCAATCCTTGTCAATGTGGTGGTCATACAACCCAAATGGAATAATGCTCAAATCTCTCTAGTATCTACACCATTACTGTTGATGAAGTATTTTTAGACTAACTCGTTAATTCTTCATTTCTCTCTTGTAACTAGTTGAACTAAGCCCTTTCGTATTTAATTTTTTCGAAACTAAATATTTCAATAAGTTTGGGATTAATATAAATATGCCCAACTTTGGAATCAATTAATGTTACGTTAAACTTCTATGATGTGTAGATGGCAATCATTTTTTCAATTATCCAAAGTTGCATATTTTCCAGACTCAAGCATGTCTCCACAGAGTCTCCACACAATTTTTTATGTAGTGCCACTCCTACTGTACCCTAGATGACATCAACATTTTGCATTTTCTACGTAGTGGCACTCCCACTACACCCTAGATGACATCAACATTCTACGTTTTCTATGTAGCGACACTCCTACTGCACCTTAGATGACATCAACATTCTGCAACCTCTTCTTCCTTTTCCTGTCACACACTCTGAATTTCTGCACCTGAATTACGCACTATGATTTTCTCCTGTTGCATTCACACTTCAATTCATATTGTGTTTACTTTATGTGACGTGCCACTTGCCTTTGTTACGCTAGCTTGGTGAACACCCATACTTTTAACTATTCCATAGATGCTCTTGCATCAACTTCACACTTTTCTTCGGTATTAACAATCAAATGAATTCAACTGTGTAACTCGACTCAGATCCCAACATTCTTATTTATTCAATCTGTAGGCTTACTTTCTAGCTTCTCTGAACACTTCATCATTCTCTGCATCACTTCATGCTATCTGGAACTATTTTGGATCTATTTCCTACACTTCAGCAGGCACTACAACTATTCAGATTCCTTTGGTATGCTCTCTCTATTACGTGTGATCACAACTCTCACTCTGCTTTGATACTATTTGATACTAGTTGTTACTCTACTATGATATTAGTTCTTAGGATGAATAACCACCAAGAGAAGTGGTGGTTTCTAATGACACCGTTGCTAGAATTTCACTGGCCAAAGGACAAATTTACGTAGAGTCTTTCTTCCCTAAAATAGAATACATTCCACATAAATACAATGGGAAAAACCATTAGTTTTCATAAACATGGAGCTAGAAGAATACATGTCTATCCTTGGAAGTATCACTATATATACTAGTGCAGTCACATAGAGTAAACATACATCAATCCATTATAAGCATCAAAATACTTATACTTACGTCATGATACATCTAGTGTTGCTAAAATTCAAAACAAAAACAAAACCTAAATTATAACTTTATTTTAAATTATAATAATTATGATTAAGTATAAAAGGAATTAATATACAAGTTAAACATAAACCATGTAACAAGATTCATAACCTTGGAGATTCACCCCTCTTTAACAAACGGAAATGAAATGAGTTATGGTTTTTTGGGCATGTGTTATTGATAAACCATGTTGTGGCCCATGGTATTATAAATAAGCCTATTTACAAATTAATAATCTCCATACTAAATTAGGGTGAATCTCCAAAGCTAGGAATCTCTTTACATGTTATTTTAAGAGTATATATATATATATATATATATTCAGAGCCAAAATATCACCAGGAGGGGAAATTCATGCTTGGAGTAATTTCAACATACATAATCAATCTAGGAATAGACTGCAAGACTTGTGGGCACTTAACCCCACACATAGCCATTGGACATAATTTAATTTCTTTTATATAATGTTTTAATTTTAGCACGTTGAAATGTATCATGAGGTAGTTGTTTTGATTAGTATCATAAATTGATTCTTATCCATATTTACAAGCCATTTAATTTATATGGCTATGCTAGTAATTATTGATAAACAAATTAAAATTTTAAAATATTTATTCCAAAATAAACATATTAATAGATGTAATAATATTGACATATTTTACTTTGTATATTAAAATATTTTATTTCTAGTAGGTGTAATTTATATAGCTATGTTAGTAATTATTGATAATCAACTTAAAATTTGAAAGCTTTATTCTAAAATAAACATATCTATAAATATAACAAGGCTAAAATATTTTAATGTCATGATGTGTTGTATGTACTCCAAACAATAATAAAATTGTAAAATAAGTTATATGAATATTTAACCTTTTTTTTTTAATTAACTTTTTAATATAATTAATTATTTTTTATATTGGATGATGGCATTTTTTTATATAATGCACATATTATAGTACACATGTGATGTCATTAGAGTATAGATTGATATAATGAGAGTTGTACAAATTGTACAGATATTATTTTTACATATTTTTTTCAAACTTGTATTTTTAAAATTATTTTTTTGTAAATTAAAAAGTTAAACCCATAAAAATTGTCTATTCAATACTTTACACCAATGAGAAAATGGAATTTTTTGAATTTAATTACAAACTTGTGTTTATGGTACATAGTAATTAATATATAATGTTATTTTTCAAATTATTTATATTTATTGTACATAGTAATTAGTGATATAGTACATAGTAATTAATAATAGAGTACACAAAAGTCAATTCTTGTCATCATTACACAATAAGAGGGGAAACATTTCAACCAATCATATTTGAGATAAATAGAAATAAATTTTATTTAAAAATAATAAATTTAATTTCATAATTTTAAACTTTAGATAGATTTTAAATTTTTTTAGTCGAAGAAAAACTAATAGCAAGCCAATGAAAAGGGGAATACCCTTATATCTTACGAGCAAGTATAATAATATAATATGTGCAATTTAGGATATATAAGATTGTTGTATCGTATTTTCCAATTAAATCATTAATCAAAGCAAGTAAACAAAAGAAGTTGTGAATCACTAAGTCCCTCTCCTTAAAAATAAAAATAAAAATGAAGTTCCTCACTCACTAAGTCTCTCCCGTTAAGGAAAAGAAAGTAGAATTGGGAATGAAGAAGTGAAAAGTGTTTGATGTTATCAAAATATAGTAATATAATGATTTGTTAGTAAATTTTATGTTATGTTTTTTATATGAAAAATTTTTTTTTAAATAATTTTTAAAATAAATAAAATAAATAAATTGTTAAGTCTATAATGTAATTTATGGATTTTAATTTAGTGTACATTTTGTTCCAGAATTCCTTATAAAAACCAAATAACTCAATTAACTTAGTACATAAATTGATATTAAACAACCAAATAACTCGGAACAAATATATATTTTTGCAACATACAATTTATTGAATTCCAAGTGTGATGCATTTATTTTGAGTTTTACGTTTTAAAACATGGTTTAAAACCTAAAACTACAAGAATGGTATTGGATCTATTGTTACGTACATGGATTGTTCCAAGTAAATGAGAGATGTAGGCAAATTTATCATTTGTTGTAATCAAAAAGATTTAGCAAAGTGTATACCATGTTTTTATTAGAGGGGTAGCAAAACATAAATTATTCTATGTTTTTGTGACATTGATATCACATTGTTCAATAGGTAAATTTGTCCAAATATGATCTATTATTCTTTTTATCGTGGGTATAATCTAGTTGTTATTTCTTGTAACTTTTCTATTTCCAATATTCTTCCAGAGTTCTATTGTGAGGCATTTCTAATTGAATATCAATGTTGAAATCACTAATAACTAAGAAACACAATCAACATGTGTAGTATATGACTTTTCTTTTCTAGTCATTTATATTATTGTAGATACTTATTTAAATGGTCCTACATAAATGTTGATTTAGAAAATTGGTTGTTGAAAGTAAATGTCAATTAATGTGAGTTCAATTTTGTTGTCACAAAATGTTTTTGTTGCTTTGATCAATTTGTTTCTATACAAGAATGCCATTTGTGGAATTTGCTATGAAAAAATTGAATGATAGAAATTGTTTATTTTTTGATAGAATGTGCATTTGAGTTTCTTGAAAAGATATGATCATAATTTCCATCAAGTTTGTGGCATGGATGAAGTCACTAATATGTACATGTTAGTTGTATGTATTTATGGTTGCAATTGATATATTGATAAAACATTGGAAGGAATTGTTTATTTTATGGTGGAATGTGCAAGTGAGTTTATTGAAAATATATGATCATAATGTCCATTAAGTTGGTGTCATGGACAAAATCACTAATATCTCCATGTAAATTGTGTATTTATGGTTGCAATTGGTAAAACATTTGTGTTTTCAGATTTATTTATTTATGGAAAAATCCTAGTTTCCATGGACAAATTCTTTCTAGTTGTGTCATATGATTTAATATCTTGTTTTTTATATGAATTTTTTGGAGTGCTCGGGGTGCTACATTTTTAATCAAGTATAATAATTCAATGTTTTTAATATGCAATAATGCAGTATGCTAGCCCGTGTTTTGTAAAACCATGTGATAGTGCAATATATGCTAGCCCATGTTTTGTCACACCAGTTGGGTCAAATGCAAGCACATCCGATGTTAGTTTTCTCGTTTGGTATATTGCTTAATTGTATTAGAAATTATTTTTGGTATTATGATTTGTAACTTGTGAGACATTACTAATGATTTTGCAATTCGAAAGATTGGTGTCCAAGTTGGCAAGATATTTATTTCATATAGCACACTGACTTTGTTTCTTTAGCGTTTCTCAATGTGTATTTAAAAATTATATCCAAACAATGTCAGTTCAATTTTTATTACATGAGTACATCCTAAAAATTCATTTAGCATATTTGACTAATTCATCATTAGTGTTATAATTTAGTGCATATAGCTCAACTAGCATGTTTTGTTTGACTATAATTGTTGACAATGTTATTGTCTTCCCACATGCAAAACATTTGATCCAACAATATCATGCTCATCAAAAACACTGAGTGTTATTTATTGATCATATGCTAGCAAAATCATTTTTGTATTATGGTTATGGACATCCTTGTTTTGCTAGAAAATGTATGGGAAAAGTGGACTTAAAGGTTGAGGTGTATGGAAATTGTCATATTTTTATGCATGGAGAGAGCATCTAGTGGGTGTACATACAAGCTTCAAACAAAATTCACCTAGTTCCATAACACTTGGTATCTTTATCAGTTTGCATATTTAATCTCATCCTACTAACACATAGATGCACAATGGGAACACATTGATGAACAATGGGTCTTTTTGACTTGTTGTATGTAATTGATAACATTATATCTTATCTTTCCAAAAGTAATATGGAATTATGCTTTTTTTTATTCATGGGCTTTCAAATATAAGAGAGTCTCTTGCAAGTTTTTCATGTTAGAAATATCTAGAGAAAAACATGTCAATGTTACCAAAATATGAATTTGGTGTGTGTGGGATTTGATGGAGTCGCTTATCAATCTAGTAAAATGTTGTTGCACCGACAAATGATTCCTCCTCTATAAGAAGTACACAAAGTTGTTGGAAATTATTTGACAATGTATCTAATTTTTCATTATTTAGTGAAGGGAAATCTATCTTGTTAAATGGCATATATAACACATAATGCAATGTGACACTGCCTGCATTGAAGGCATATTTTCCTCGATATGCAATGATCATTCTTTTTAGTTGTGATTCATCATAAGGCAATGTATCAATATGTATGTGTACTAAGGACTGGAAATTTTCCATAGCCTTTAATGTTATTTCTATTCCTACAACTCATGTTAAGAAAAATGGATTAGTTCACCTATCCTATAGAGTTTTCTTATTAACACATCAATTACTAATTTTCTTGTTTCATGTTTAATTATCATATGACGTTATAGTATTTTATGTTTTCCACTATACGTGGTTGTTTGAAAATTTCATATGGTCTTGTAGGTTGTAGATTAAAATTCTTTATATATTGAAAATGTTGTAAAGCAATTTGGAAGTCACAGTTTTCATATTTTTCATCCATGAATTTTATCGAATCTTGTATTCTTTGTTTCATCTGGTTTGAGATTATCTATGTAAAATAATTATCTTGTACTCTTTTTTGCATTTTCTTTCTTTCATTTAGTTTGAGACTATCTATGTTAAATAATTGTTCAGTTTGTGTCTATTGCATTGATTGCATCATCAATGTCACCCCATGTACATGTTGTAATAAATATAATTTTTTATTATTTTTTCTTAATTGTTTTTTCCAATACAACATACACATATTCCCATGTTGGGTGATGTTGCTTGATCATAGCCTCATTGGCTCAATACAAATAGCATAACATTAATTGTTCTCGTCAATAATTTTCAATGTCATTGTATTTGTTAAACCTCACGTATGGAAAGACATATGGCTTATTTTATTTTTTCTGTTTTGGACATTCTTTGTATAACTAGATGCAAATTATGCTAAACATATAGAATAAATACCTACAAGTTGTGGAATATAATAGTAGATGATTAATGGGCACATTATGTCTTCAAAGTCATATGGTTCCTTTTGCAAGTCTTTTTTCCATTTAAGAACAATTGTTTGTTCCTCCATAGGAGATTATTTTTTTGTTTGTTCCTAAATGTTGATGTAAGTGTTTTGTATTCTTTTGTCATGTAAGAATTCTAGTATTTTTTAAAGTTGCATATGAATCGAGTATAAATTGTGATTTAATGTTTGTAATCCAAATGGTTGGAATGTGTCGTGCAAAGCTATTTGTCTAGGCGTTAGTTGGCTTTCTTTGGAACAATAATGTTTTGTGATTGAGTTTACAGTGGATAGCATGTATGTATTCATCATGTGTTAATTTACAAAATTTTCGATGTCAATGTTTTTCTTTACCATAGATTGGTGCATATTTATCCATAATAAGCCATGTTCATTCGCAGTTCTTCTATTTTGGAATTTTTTCACATAGGAGTAGTCATTGATTTCTCCATAGTAATTATGATATGAGCTTTTAATTGACATAGTTCATCTATCATATATCTATATCAATGTGCACAAGCTATAGGATAATTTCTTATTAATAAGGGGGGGGGGCATTTTCTTCTAATTCATTTTCACTTGGGCTTGTATTTTTTTCCCTTATATGCCTTAATGCACTCATAAGAGGCTCACAAAGATGCTTTTGCTAATAAAGGAAAAAAAAATAAAGTAAGTGGGTCTGGATGTCAAATCATTGCATATAGTTTTTTTATGCATTTGTTAATGGTAGTTTGGTGAAGTGTGAACTATTTTCAAGTCCATGTAGTGAATTTCAAATTTCATAGTGTGATCCAAATTTGGCTTTCATCTAACATCATTTACAAGTAGATTTATTCCTTTCAACTGACCTTTTCTAATTCTAATCCACATAGTATTTAATACCTAGTTTATGATAATGTGAATTACTTTATAGAACATGTTATTTGTATGGTAAGTGAGGTCATGATTTTTATGCACGACTTTCGATTGACAAATCTTTTGACATCTACAAATTTTTCAACATATCACTTGGCAGTTTTTTCGATAGAATAATGATGGAATACTCATTTCTTCTCAGTACTTATCTTTAAAAATTTCTAATGGCATATATCCCGCAATTGGTGCAATTTTAATTTGTTTATTTAGATGGTCATGGATAGTATGGAGGCTCCTTAAGGAAAAAACATTTTTTCTTCAGGGAACCTATGTTTTTCTTTGCATTTAAGTACCCACATACTCCATGATATTATTTTCGTGATTTGGGTTTTCTAGAGGCACAAAAATATTTAGTGATTACTTTATTCATCCTAATTAACCATAGTTCTTCCTAATTCGTCCCAGAGTTGCAAATTACTCTTTCTTCCCCATATATTTTTATCTTAATGTGGTTTGTTTTATTCTTTTAATGAGTGATTTTGGACCCCAAGTAGCCCAATGGTTGCTTCTCCTAGACCCCATTTAGTAATCGTATGGTGATACTTAAGATTTAAGCACAACCCAGTAATAAAACTTGGTGTTAGAAAGGGGAAGATGTATCTTTACTTGTCCAGGCCTTGGTTAATTCTAAATGGTTGGGAGAATGCAGGTCCATGTGTTTAGCTTGTTCTAGGGTTTTATCTAACCCTTTTGACACAGCAAAGAGAATGACCAATGGTAAAGGTGGTGAGGTAATGGATTGAAGAGGAAGTATGGCAGAAGAGAAAGGGTTAATAGGAGGTGGTGACTTGGAAGCATGTGAGGAAGGAGAGGGTTTAGAGGACAAGGGGGGACCCCTAGAATCCTTCATTTTGACTTCATGGAGTTGCTCAATTAAAGGGGAATGAGAGGGTTCAAATGAAACAAGTGGCTCATAATTATTAAACTCGACCCCTTTCACCTCTAAATAGTTCACTTGTGAAGGGCGAGGTTTAGGGTTTATGTGTTTTTTATCAACAAAGGTGAAGTCATCATTATCCTAGCCTGAAGATGGGGTTGTATTCTCCTTTGAATCTAACATAGGACAATTGCAGTATAAATTTCCATATTCATGGCACCGCTGATAATGGAAGGGAATATGCTCATAATCAGGAGTCTATTTCCATATTTCATATTGGTAAATAAATCCTAACTAAATGAAAGAAATAAGGTCCATTCTCAAAAACCTAGTTACGGTCCTCGAAACTAGCAAAGACAATAACAAAGAAACCCTTAGCCCCAAATTCTAGTTTGATTCCACCTTTGCATTTGCATTTATTTTGAACCCATTAGGATAAGGCTTTTTCTAATGGCTAGATGCCTAGAAATGTTCCAATTAGTGCATGATCCTGCATATACTATATATACTCTTTGATGTGATTTAGTGGACCTCAAATTTACCAAATTGAGTAGTGTCACGGTGAGGGTTTCACTATTTTCCATTAGGGTTTGGACTAGATGAATTCGAAATGGAAGCCAATGACCGATTGATATTGTTGCCTCTTAAGGCCGTATGAGGAAGTGTTGCCTCCTCCATAGGAATTTTTCATGGAAAAAATGGTAGGGAGGGGAACCAAGACCATAATAGCTACGATTTGAAGTTGGAATCAAATATTATTCAAAACTAATATATTCTTTGAAATAAATAATGTTACATGTAAAAACAAATAGTTATTAATTAGTGATGTAAGAAATGGTTATAAAATAGGAAAATACATCTCACAATTATGCATTGAGAACATTTTTCTATAATATTGAAATTGTAAAATTACTACTTCGATACTTGGTAGTGATCTAAATTTCCTAAATACTTTATAAAATACCATTGAGAATTAAATAAATGTTGAAGACTACTATTACTACTCAACATTCTCCCATAAAAAATACTTAACATAATTTCATGGTCATATGGAATAAAGTCAAAGGAAATTTATGTTTTCAATACAATAAAAATTTACCATAGTTATAAAATAGAAAAACTCTTTAGAGAGGTGTGCGGGAACAGGGAATGGATGGACCTGGCAACCATAATCAAGGCCGATCATGACCAAGCCACGGGTAGAAAGGTGGGGAGCGATGAGCTGGATCAACAGGGGGACGTGGAGAGACCAGTCCACTCAGGCTCATTATGAATAGGATCCCCATGCGAATTGTAATACTCGTGCGAAGCATTGGAGATGGACAGAATTTGGGACAGGCAGTTAAGGAATGTCAGAAAGGACCTGGAGAGGGGATCGGTGATCACCATGCGAGATCACATCGAGAAGGTACGAAATCTGAGGGGGAAAATCCACCTCATATAAACCCAATCATAGATTCGAACTAGCACAGAGATGGCAAGTACATGTCAGCAACCTCAAACCGGAATAAATCTAATAAGATGTTTGACAGGAAGTGCAATGAACGGATTAACAGATGGCAGGACACGGACAGCGGGACTGATAGAAGGAGCGGGTTCTGGGAATTTATAAAAACCTGCATGCAAAGCACCCGGCATCAGGAGAATTCAGTTAACATTCGCAGCGCGAGAGGAAACACAGGACGCTTGAGAGCCTCCCGCATTAAGCATAGTCGGCCTTCTGTGAGCGGAACTATGGAAACTAGAAAGAGGGCCCGGTTAGCGGAGGAAATGGAAGCTGGGCGAACTAGAGAGCAAGACTGGAAGGGAAAATGGGTCATGAAGGAAGAGAATCCAGAGGAAATTTACGAAATTCCTGATACTTCAGATGAGGATGGAAGCCGCGACCAGAGTATGAATGCAGAGGAATGGGAGCAGTACGCCATGGGAGTTAGCCAGCGGAGCCGGCGGGGCAGACGGGTACCGCAGCAAGGGCGTCGGAGGAGGATTCGACACGGAGTCCGCGAGGCTGCCCCGATCAGTGGTCAGGATAGTGAGGCTAATAAAGCTCGGGACGATAGGGGAGAAGAGCCGGAGCAGAGCAGGCGACCAGCCAGGAGGGCCAGACAAACTTTCCAACATAAAATTCAGCGCGCCGAGAGAGCATACGCTCAGAATACCAGTTCCAAAATCAGGCGAATCATCAAAAACATGGAAGAAGAAACTATCCAAGCCCAATCTGATTCGGAGATGGAGGACTGGGAATTTCTGGTGCATGACCCCGGTAATACGAGAGGCAGAATGTCTCTATTCAAGCAGTCCTTACACATTTACTAGGTGATGAAACGGTTGCTTGCTAAGGCCTTGGAGCAGGTTGCTACTGAAATGGCAGAGTTGGCTCAGGGTGTCCCCAACTTGAGACGAGAGCTCCGCATCCTACAAATTTCCATGGAGATGCAGGGGAAACAGTTAGATGAAATTCAGCAACTGCTTAAAGACAGCCAGCAGTAGAGCAGCAAGGAGACCTCATCGATCCTTGCAGATGCAGTTGAGTAACTTTAGTTCTTGTTTTCTTTTTAATGAGTCTACAGTATATAGATAAACTAGACAGCTTCCTTCATTTTGTAATAGATAGCTACTATATGCATATCAGCAGAATTAGAACAGGGAAGGACTGTACTGTTTATTTAGCTTGGAAAAACAGAATGTGGTATTTCTTTTTTTGGTTTGCTGTTAAAAACTTTAGGTGGATACCCTACTCGGTTTCCCCTGGTGGGCGGGTAGATGGTTCCACCAATACTGCTGTAATTTTTTGACATGATAATAGAAAATACGAGTAACACCTTTGCCTACAAAAAAAAAAAATAGAAAAACTCTTTGGAAATGCATAAGGAAAAGGTCACAATATATTCATCACAATCATGTGGAAAGGGATCATGAGACACCCTATAAAAAACCAATAACTTGTATTATGAATTGGTCACATTATAAAGACTCAAAATCGTGTAATGTGAATAGGAATTACTTGTAATTTGAATTGGTCACATTATAAAAGATTCAAAAACATATAATGTGAATGGGACATACAAAAGAAAACAAAAACAAAAAATATCCTTATTTATTATGGACATTAAATTATAATAAAGTCTCTCCTAAAAATAATCATCTTAAATAAGGAATACAACAAGTTTTTTTTTTAATTGCAAATCCCTCTACTATTTTAAGTTGCAGGTAGTTGTAGTCCCTACCAAATCTGAAAACAATTAATAATACATACTAGATTATAACTATCAAACAATTATATGAGTTTGATTCAAGCCAACAACAGACAAACTCTCTCAAACTAAAATAATTATACTACAAGCTTTAAAATTTATTGAATTATTAAAATTGATTCAATAGGAAAAAAATATAATTTAAGTAATTGAAATAAATGTAACATCACTATGTTAGGGAAGAAGTTGAATATTTTCTTTCTGTTTTTTTAACTTCTCTAACAAAGCTTTTCTCTTTAAACATCTATACAATTAAAATTAATTAAATCATAATCGAAAAAAATAAAATAAAAAAATCAATTAATATATAATCAAAATAAATTTACCATGTATTGCCTCTAGGTGTATTGCCTCCCGGTATATTGTTAGGGAAGAAGTTGAATATTTTCTTTTGTTTAACTTCTCTAAAAAAGTTTTTCTCTTAAAATATATATATGCAATTAAAATTAATTAACTCATAATCGAAGAAAAAAATCAATTAATATATAATCAAAATAAATTTGTCGTGTATTGTCCGGAGGTGTATTGCCTCCAGACTAGAGAATCCATTTGAATCCATACTTTTCAAATGGTCTCACTACATAGGTTTTTATATTTTCAATGGTGTTACCTTTCCTTTGGATTTGATAGCGATGTATTATGAAAAATAACAAAAACTATGTCCAGTATCCAAACTACATCAGAATAGCCATTCGTCATTCGTGAAGTCATAACTTCTTCTCGTAGATATTCAAATATTGTGAGATAATCCCATTGTGCAAGTTATATTCTAAATCCAAAAATTCTATGACATAACTTATCAGATGACGCATTGTCAATGGTGATTATTTGCATTTTCTACTTGACTTTATGTCCATTGTACATTCAGGTATCCAATACTTATGGAGTAAGTTGAATGTCCCCCATACCATACCTCTTTCATACATAAAATATTAACTTCATGATACTCATATAATGGAATCTATAATTAAAATATCCCTTAAATACATAAAATCTAAACTCTAAGATACTCATTGAATACAAAAGAATATACAACTAAAATAAATATATGAACATTTTTAATACTGTAGTCACAATGTTACCCGAATGTGGGTGTCTTTAATAGGTGTTAATAGGTGTTAATGCTTATGCATGCGCAGCCAGCAACTGGCAAGCATACAAGCGAGGTTAGGCGGGCTGAGGAAGGAATTCATTACTCTTTAATGTAGGCACGAGCCCAAGGTACGCAGACGGAGGTTAGCAGGATGGCGCGCAAGCTTCTGGTTTCATTCGCTCTGGTTCTTTTAAGTTATTCCGCAGTGTGTCCGCTCTCAGGGGAAGCTGTCTTCATTTTCTCTGGTTCTTTTAAGTTATGCCGCAGTGGTCACCTCTGGTGGTCCTGCTCTCAGGGGAAGCCACCTTGGACTCAGAACGGTCCCCAGTTGATAACCATAAGGAATTCCATTCTGCTGCTCTGCGCAGATGCTAAGCGCTCTAATTCAGATTTCGCATTTTGTGTCTGGTGTCTCAGGTCAATCTTCGGCATATACTCTATAAGGAATTTGGTCTCTGTCCCTGTTGCAGGTGTCTGGGTTGGGAATTGGGTTCACTCGGTTGTGGCTGAGCATTGTTGGTTAGCCGGGTCTTTCTCTTGTGTGCTCAGAGTCTGGGTCTCGCACTCTTCAGTTTGGTCTTCTTTTTGGGTTCATTCAAGCTATCAGTCGCTTTTCCCGTACCCTCAGTCTTTGAGCTTGTTCATTCCGCTGTCTCGCTTGATCATGGCACCCCGTCGACGGGGCATTCCCAGGCGCGGGAGCAATTTGGGATCCCGGGGAGGGCCAGGGGGGCGGGGAAGCCCTGCACCTCGTCGCATATCCCCGTTAGCTATGGCCTTGCCTTCTTCGCATACCTCAGATGAGTTTGGTCCCTCCCTAAACAGTTCGCTGCATTTCGCCAGGTTCAAATTCAAAAGCAGGCTCAACAGACCGCTCATCTCTGCCTTAGTCACTGTCATCTTCTTGGAGGAAGAAGATGAGCTTGCCAACTCAGATGCAGTCTCAAAGGATCAATCGCCTTCTCAGAATGCCAATACATCTCAGAGTAGATTGGCGGAAGATGTTCTCAAGGTTTCCTCTGTGGTGCAGGAAGAGGATTTTCAGGGAGAGGATAGCACTCAGCGGGACTCTCCTCAGGAGAATATTATTGACTGCGAGCCAGTGAAAGGTTATGAAAGCATCCTGCACCTTAGGCCTCCTCCGGAAGGCAATTTGATGGAAGTCGAAGATGGGGTGATAGTTACCTGGGAGCGCGCCCCGGATAAGGTCAACGAAAATGATACTGGTGAGCCCAAGTAGGTTTCAGTCCATTTGCTTGCAGCTTCAGGATAGTAATTTAGTTTTGGATTTCCAGATTTCGTGGTTAAGTCTCAGGGTGCTCGGTACCGAAAATTTCCAGCTTGCAGTTGATCATATCCAGGGATTTTGCTTTGGATCTCCTTTCTTGTAATCATGCTAAAGTACAGTAATCAGTTATGTACTGTTTAGTTTTGGGTCTATATAGGTCTGTTCAGGTTTTTTAGGCTATGATCGCTGCTTTTGTAAACAGAAGGAAAAGCAATTTTTGTAAAGGTATCTTGATAGAGGGATGACTACGGCTCCCTCAAAGGTTCAATCCTCTTTGTACATATTTTTCTCTTTTTAATCTTAATAGCATAGTCTTTACTCAGAAAAAATAAATAAATAAATATATTATAATATATAGATATATATATATATATAATATTATATATATAAATAAATAAAATTAAAATATAAATAAATATAAATAATAAATAAATATTGTATCACAATGTTGAAAACTATTTAAAACCACATTATATAACATACTTTTCTGCTTTTGTATGAGTTAGCTATATACATTGAAACCCTCTCGATTTAAATCTAATTAAAACCAAAAATATATAATTAAAAGTTGTTAAACTAATTAAAACCCAAAGTAAATATTTAAAAAACACAACATAATTAGAAATTATAACTAATAAAAAAGCAAAATAAATAATTTAAAAAATAACGTACGTATCATTTATATAGAACATTCATTATCAAATATTCCTTATTTTTATTAGGGAAAATTAATAACTATAAATTTAGGAGCATCATTCTATAGATTTTATTCATAAAATATTATCGAAAGAAATGCTAATAATTAAATATAAACATAAACGTTATTAGTATTATTAATGATGTGAATTTGGCACTAAATTTAATTTTAAATTTAAGCTTCACTAGGTAAACATCCAAAATTTCTGTGTAGTAAGAAGTTCTAACATTTTTTTAGTGTATCACAAAATACCTACTTTAGTACGACTATATATTGCCATGTAACCTCTGATACTAAACAATCAAAATCCCCGAAATCTCAAATCCAAGTTATTAAAGGTGTCTGTGTTACCAACAGCAATGACCCTAGAAAAATCCATTCAATATCCATATTAATTTAGAATTAGCATGACTCCTTACTACATTAAATCACTCAAAAGATGTTGTAAGCATATGTAAAACCAAAAAAGTTCCATAGGAATGGCTAGATTAGTTTCAGCATATTTCAAAATATACTTTAACCAATTGAATTTCAAGTTGTGTGTGTTGGTCCCGATGAAAAATAAAAATATTTCAATGACCTTACCATGACTCTAACTCATTTTCTCATAGAGGTAGAGAGTAATAACCTTGCCAATTTGTTATGTCAAACTAACAAGGAATACTTGATCTACATTGTGTGGAAGTTCATGTAAAAGCACAACAATTGTTAAAGTATTTCTATGAACCACTTGAATGTGAAGATTAGGATGCTTCCTGAAAAATTGCTCTCCCCCTCCATTCAAAACCTTGTTCTAAATAAAACTTGATCGTAAGTTGGAAATATTTAAAAATTTAAAAATACTTTATAAAATCAATCCAACTGCAAATAGAACAAGGAAAAAGGCATTGTGCAGTGCCTACTCCCCCCACTATCCATTATGTTTATCATGTTATATTGCATATGGATTATGATGCCATTATTGCAATAATACTTACCATTCAGTCACTCTTACTCCCCATCTTATTTCGCCTGCAATACCACCCACCTAATCTAGTCCTAGTAAGCTAGCCTGTCACCAAATTTAAATTAATAAAGATTTTTTTTAAAAAACATCTAAGTACATGCACGATGTAAAAATAAAGGATATACAAATATAATTTAACCCCTAAATTAGTTCAAAATATTGTATATATTATATAGTATAATATCGCCTACTTTCATTAGTCCTATAATATATGGTTTTTTAAATTTTGATTCCTACCCTCCATTGCTACAAGCATCATTAAATTCAACAAATATACACACTAAACATAGAAAGAAACACAACACTTACACAAACTTAGTAATTTCATATGTTGGTGAGTAAGGTGGGTGCCATGGTTGATTGAGAGCATTGGTATCCATAAAATACAACATTTTCAGATGATTGTGAGATTACTCCCTTCTGTTTGTTTCTAAAACCTGAGTTTGTGATAACAAAACTAGTGAAAAAATTGTCACTAGTATATCCTAAAAAGAAATAGAGAGGAATAAAATAACATTATTTTAGAATTAAAAAATTTAGAAAACTGAAAAATAGAGCATAGATCTTGAGAAGATGACAATACTGAAATGCATAGCTCATATAGGTGACTGCAAGAAATGAAAGGAATGGTCAATGTGTGATTCATGTGGCATTGGTGTAGGGTCAGAAAATTCATATGTTCTAACAAACTTCATATAAACAACACTAAAAGGAAGTGCTTGAAGTACCAAAAGACCAGAAAGGAAAACACCAAAAATCCATGGAATAGTGTCCCACCATAGAAGTAAATAGATAAACTGGAAAAATTCCTACACCTTCAAACACTATAGCTATCTTTACTGAGGATGAATAAGAGGAAGTGTGACTCAACCAACAAACCTTATACGGAAAGACCTGTTAACATCAATCAATATGGTTGACATGGCTACATGGGGTGCACACTTGGGCTACATGCAAGGCCTAAGCATGCCACGAAGGACGCAAGCTTGTTTTTTTTTAATTTAATAATAGGTAAAATTAAAAAACTAAAAATTTAATAACAAATAGAATAAATAATAAATAAATTAAAATTAAAATAAAAAGAAAGACTTGTCACATTGACCTTGCATGCATTCCAAGTGTGTAAGCTATTGAAAAGAAGTCGCAACCATCTTACCAAGTTCCAATCTTTCACCATGTCAAGCCACCACAACCTTCACAAGTTCCAATTTTTCATCGCTCGAAGTATTGGTTTCCAATGCTCGACTCACTAGAACTGAGTTAATGCTTTAGTGCAAGAATTTTTTATTTAGGTTACAATAAGAGCACCCGTTCTATTAATTTCATGGTAGACATGAGCAGTGATTTGATATGAACAATGTGCCTAACATTTTTTTGATCCAGGTTTGGATAGGATCACTCATTCCATTAATTTCATGGTAGACATGAGGACTGATTTGATATGAAAAAAGTTTCGACCTTGTGGTAATTCATACGTTTTTTCTACTAATTCTATGTACAATCCTTTACTAATGGACCTTGGATATGTTTTTTAATTTTTCTTATGAAATATGCAAATTGTAGGGCTTGTATTTAGGTGATTATGAAATATGTGAATTGTAGGGCTTCCATTTAGGTGATTATGAAATATGTGAATTGTAGGGCTTGTGCATAGGTGACATTAGGGTATTCATCATCCTATACTCATATATTAACATTGGTAGATGCATATTCTAGTGAGAAACTATCATAGATGGAGAGAATGAAGATGGTCATATCACAAGCCTATTTTTGAATAAAATAGTAAAAAATATTCATCCCAGATCTTACTCTCAAAGCATGCTAGTCCACGGAAACAAAGTTGAGATAAATCACCAAATTAAGTAAGGTGCGGCCTTTCAAACTCTTGTATAAACTCTTGTATGTACTCAAATTAGCTTATATTCTACCTCCTTTGCTATTCCTGATTTTCCCATACACCTGTGGTTCCATAGTCATACTCAAAACAAGCAAGTTACAGGATTCATTTTATCATCAACAAACAGGTGCATGTGAAATTCAACTTATTCAGAAAGGGTTGAGGAGCTTTTTATTGGGTAGTTTTACAACTTATTGGTAATGCTTTGTCCCCTACTATCTATTGGAAATAATACTGAGAGGAGGGGTGAATCAATATTAGTCAAGTCAATAATCATTTTCTTTTCATACTCAAATTTGTATACGCTACTTCCATGTGGGTAACCCACGTGTACACGCAACTATGCTTAAGGAAACAAGCGTATATCCAACAAACTAATGATTCAGTTAATTCATCATATATTGATCTTTAATCTGTGCATACATAGCTTATTAAACATTAAATAGTAACCATATGCAGTTAATAATAGAGTGAACCATCACACATAAGCAACACACATGAACACCAAGATTTAAGGTGGAAACCCAATGTGGGTGAAAACCACTTGTTGTTGTCGTCTCTGTCTTCTTTTCATAATAAGAAAATATGTTTACAACATTGTACTGGTGCAGACTCATACCAATATGCATGCTTCTACCTGTAGAAGGCTACAACCTTCTCTCGTTCTCCAGCTTCTACTGGAAGGGAGCGACAACCCCTAGCTTTTGTACTAGCCAATATTTTTACTAGTATGTAGGCATCGACCTACAGAAGGCTACAACCTTCTCTCTTCCTCCAAGTACCACGTTTCATAAATTTTCAGACTAGATACTCTTGGAACACAACACCATAATCTGAAGGCCAAGTTTCATCCAAATCAATCACCACTGCACCACAACGCCATAATCTGAAGGCCAAGTTTGAAGCTCAAAATCAATCACCACTGCAATACAACCATCAACTATATCTACATCAACCAATCACTGAAACTCAATCATTACTTTCTGAATCAACGAAACTCAATCAATCACTGACAACCTTTGAACCTCTGGCACAATTGAATCAATCATTCATTCATACTTTAATGAACTTTAAGAAATCAACTGGAACAGAGAGATCACTATAGCCAGTACACAGATTTGTAGCCAGAACACTACATCCTCATTTAGAACCAGTTGTAACCTCAAAACCATGCATCGAAGTGTATACACAACTTGGAAGAGACAAATCAACGTGTATACGCAACTTCATCAAAACGAACCAGCGTAGAGATTTGCAAATACTTACTTATAACTTCACTACACTTCTCGACTTCAGACATACTCAGATTATCATATATAAAGGATAATACAAGTGTTAGAAACCAGATCTAGCCCATCAGATCACATAATGATAATTCATTATGATCCTGATCCATTATTAGATCTCATCCATCATCACTGAAGAAAATCAAAATTAATCAATCTGAACACTGTTACTAGAATGTAGTCACCAGAACATAAAGCAAAACCTAGAACTCTACATCAACAACCAGAACCAATTGTAACTTCAAACATTATAGTTCACAAGGTATATGCTACTTCTATGTGTCGAACCTGTGTGTATACACACTTTTACCAAAGTCAACCAACGTATACATCTGTAAATATTCATTCATAATTTTGCAGCTATTCCAGACTCTAGTAATACCCAGATCATAATATTTACATAACAACACATGCATCAATATACAGATCTAGAATAAACATGATCAAACCATATAAATATAATTAATTCCAAGCCTTAAGATCCCAATCCATCATTAGATCTTATCCTCCATCAACTGCTAAGGTTCCTCCTTGGCTCAGATTAAGCAGAGCATCATAAACCCTTAACCTACATACAGGATCTCACACTTGATCAAATATTCGATGCTTGTCTAATTTGGCCTAATGATCTTCTCCTCCTTATATAGTTTTAAGACTTGCTCAATACCATGGACCAAAACCACTTAGGACCAATACCTTGGATCAAATACCTAGGGTCAATACCTCGGACCAAATACTTTGGACCAATACCATGTATCAAAATACCATGGACCAAATACTTTGGACCAAAACTTAGTTTTCCAAGGTATACGTGCTTTTCCTTCTTTGAAAGTGTGTGTGTACATATATGCAACTTGTATACAGTGAACCTGCGTGTATACGCAACTTGGTCGATCGTGAACTTGTGTATACCTTTCTTTATTCATTCTGTGAAGACTGATCTATAATTCTTTGTTGTTTACCTGCTATACTGTGATCTTTCATCTGAGTGAGTTGCCTATTGAATTGATTCCTTGAAGTTTCCCTACATTTCATCACATTTATAAATATTACTACCATGCATTCTGTCGTATCTGATATCTCTTCTGTAGATTCATTTAGTTATTATGTACAAGTGAGTTGTTCTTCTACAAGTGGGTTGCCATCAAGTGCAACACATGCATCATAATGCCAACAATCTCCCCCTTTGACATCAAGGGCAAAGGGAAGACCAGGATATTCTCCCCTTTTGATATCAAGAGAAAAGGACAGACCAAAATGAAGACTTTCGTATCTGAATAGCTGAGTATTAATCATGTTCCCCCTAGTCACATGATGAATTCTCTTATTGAACTCCCCCTTTTCTCATGCTGATATGTACTGTATCATCCGTGCTCCCCCTAAGCACATGCGGAGTCTGCAAATATTTTCAAGAAAAATAACATGACTCTATAACTCAACTATGTGAGTTTGACCTTCCTATCACCAATGACTCATACATACATTCATTCTCCCAACCAAGTGGGGATATACCAAACTTGACTCATCCACCCAACCAAGTGGGGATATACCAATTGTTTATACATGACTAAAATATTACGTCACCCTTCCATTGTTGGCATTGTGATGCATGTGTTGTACTTGATGGAAACCCACTTGTAGCACAACAACTCACTTGTACATGGTAACTAGATGAATCTACATAAAAGATATTAGATGTGACAGAATGCATGGTAATAGTATTTATAGATGTGATGAAATGCAGGGCAACTTCAAGGAATCAATTAAGAAGGCAACTCACTCAGATGAAAGATCACAGTATAGCAAGTGAACAACAAAGAATTACAAATCAGTCTTCACATAATGAAGAAAGAGGGGTATATGTAGGTTCATCTTTGACCAACCTGCGTATACACACAGGTTAACAGAACAAAAGGAGCATATAGCGTACACACGCACTTTCACAGAAGGAAAAGTGCGTATACCTTGGAAAATTAACTTTTTGGTCCGAAGTATTTGGTCCATGGTATTTTGATCCATGGTATTGGTCCAAGGTATCTAGTCTGAGGTATTGACCCTAGGTATTTGGTCCAAGGTATTGGTCCTAAGTGGTTTTGGTCAATGGTATTGAGAAAGGCCTAAAACTATATAAGGAGGAGAAGATCATTAGGCCAAGGTAGACAAGCATTGAATATTTGATGAAGTGTGAGATCTGGTATGCAGGTTATGGGTTTATGATGTTATGCTTGATCTGAGCCAAGAAGGGGCCTTAGCAGTTGATGGAGGACAAGATCTAATGATGGATCGAGATCTTAAGGCTTGGAATGAATTATCTTTATATGGTTTGATCATGTTTATTCTAGATCTGTATACCGATGCAAGTGTTGTTTTGTAAATATTATGATCTGGGTATAACTAAAGAATGGAATAGCTACAAAATTATGAATTAATATTTATAGATGTATACACTAGTTTATTTTGGTAAAGGCGTGTATACACGCAAGTTCAACACATCGAAGTAGTGTATACCTTGTGAACTATGATGTTTTGAAGTTACAATTGGTTCTGGTTGTTGATGCAAAGTTCTGGGTTTGGCTTTATGTTCTGGTGACTGCATTCTGGTAACAGTGTTCAGATTGATTGATTGTGATTTGCTTCAGTGATGATGAGGTCTAATAACGCATTCGAGAAAAAAAGGAATGCAATGATCGATAACTTTTCCTAGATCCTGCGATAGGTACCCATAGGCGACACATCTTCATCTAGAAGCCACTCTATAGGTGCCACTCATTTTAAGGTACAATTTAACTTTGATATTCCCATACTTGAGGTCCAAATAGATGCAGACATGGTAGATAAATGGTTTAATCTATTGGAAGGATATTTTTTAGTTCATGACTTTTCCAATCGGGGAAATATTACTTTTACACTTCTCAAATCCACCCCACATGTCAAGGACTAGTGGGAAACCTACTGCGAATGAAAGGAGGAGAGGGAATCCTCACTGTTTTTAGCCACACCCACTTGGGATTCTTTCTGAGACGCCATCAAGGAACAATATTAATTTGTCAAGAGATATGAAGATAAATACATAAATTGGACCACGCTATGATAGGGAAGGGACCAAGATGTGTTGGAGTTCACAAATGTTTTCCATACCCTCCACACTAAGTTGGGTATCAAGGATTCTGAGCAGCATTTCTTACTGAAACACCACGACTATCTACATAAGTGCATCCAGGATGATATGAAGTTCTTGGACATCTCCTTGCTCAACATGACATACTGATATGCTGTCAAGATTGAGAAAAATATTAAATAGAAGAAGAGAGAATTTGGATCTTTGAATCTGAAGTAAGGAAAAGGCAGCCCCAAACCATAGAGAAAAGGCCAAAGCCAAGGCTAGGTGACCCAGGAAAACCCGTCGAAGTTGTAAGCAAATAACAACACCATGAAGACAAAGAAGGACACGGTAAAATGGTGTGAGTTCCATAAGAGTTAGAGTCACAACACAAGTGAGTGTAGGGCCAAGTAGTCATTGGTGGTCGAGTTGAAGGTTTCTGAATGAGACGCATGTTCTGACTCTGAGTCAAAACATGACAAGGGGAATGACAAAGGGAAGCAGATCATTGACGTGGAGCACAGTTCCACTATTTCCACCACCAAGATCTAGAAGAATGAGCCTTAACATCCAAAGGAGGTAGGACGCCCCTTCCACTCACAAATATGGGTGAAAGGTTCTCTGTTGTAGTTCATTGTCGACAGCGAGAGCCAAGTGAACCTCATTTCACTAGAGGTTGTGAAGCGGTTGGGCCTAATTATGACAACACATCCAACATTGTACACCATCGAGTGGCTTCACCAAGGACGAGATCTTTCTATCAGCCAGCAGTGTCGCATTCCGTACAGAATCAAGCCCTTCATGGATGAGGTACTCTGTGAAGTTTCTCCTCTTGAATTTTGTGATGTATTATTATGAAAACCATACTTATGGAGGCAGCATGTTGTATATGAGTCTAGACCTCACTCTATGATTATTACTTTGGGAAATAAGTTTTACATGATACTAGAGGTGGCCCCACCTATTTCCATATCTTTGATCACTGCAAAGCTATGCAGTAATATCATTTCCCAGCACAGGAAAAAAATTTCCTTATCATGCACCCTTAGGGAAAGAAGAAGTTTGTGGTGATGCCTTCTAGATAGGGCTCCTTTGCACGACAACAGAAAATGGATAAGGTCATGGAGGAGTACAAGGGCATTTTCACCTCACCTATAGGGGTACCTCTACACTTTCTGGTCAATCACTGTATCAATCTGAACCCAGGCATACCACTACCCAATGGATTGATCTATTAATGCTCTTTTCTAGAGAACAATGAGATCAAGAGGCAAATTCAATAGTTGTTCTAGAAAGGGCACATAAGGCTAGGACCATCACCATATGGGAGCATGATTATATTGGTATAAAAGAAGGGCAGGATCTAGAGACTCTATATTGACTATCGAGCGCTAAATAAGATCACTACCTAGAATAGCTACCCAATCCCACAAATTGATGACCTTTTGGGCCAACTCGAGGGGGCCAAATATTTCAGAAGTATTGACTTGAAGTCGGGTTATCACTAGGTGCTTATCAAACCCTTCGATGCATGTAAGACTACCTTTTCGAATGGTTTGTCATGCCTTTCGGGTTGGAAAATTCCCGCGCAACCTTCATGAGATTGATGGACAACATCTTGCAACTCTTTGTCAATGCATTTGTGGTGGTGTATTTAGATTACATCTTCATCTTCAACTAGAGTTGGGAAGAACACCTCCACCATATTCAACAATTCCTTCAAAGCATGCAACAACAAAAGTTGTGTGCCAATTTGGTGAAATTCACTTTTTACATGACCCGAGTTCAATATCTAGGGTACATCATTGATGATCAGGGTGTGCATGTGAACCTAGCGAGGATACAAGTGATTAAGGGTTTGTCAGACCAAACCACTCTAACAAAGCTCTGTAGCTTTCTAGGTCTTGCCAATTTCTCCCACATGTTCATGTTGGGGTTCTCTCATATCACTTGGCCTTTAATTCAAGTCACCTAGGGTGGAACAAAAGAAAAAAATGTTCTAAAACCCAACAGAAGGAATTTGCTGAATTGAAGCATCACCTCTGCTCTACACCAGTGCTCACATTATCAAACCTGCAACAACCATTTGAGATTGAGACAAGATGCCTTTGACTATGATATTGGTGAAGTTCTTACTTAGCAGGGGCATCCAATGGCTTACCACAGCGAGATACTTTCATACACAGTCCAAAGTATTCCACTTAGGGCAAAGAAATGTATTACATTATGCAAGAATGTCTTCAATGGAAGCATTATGTTAGGGTCCAACCCTAACCCCCTTATTTATGTAATAGGGTCAAGACATAGTTATAGTTAATTAAAGAGTCAATAAAGCCCATTTTAATAATTGTAAGTGGTTGACCCGCATTTAAAGAAGGGACCATAGTTAGTTGCAAATGGACCATGGTATTAGATATATGGTATTAATAAGAACCATGGTATTGCATGTATGAATCCTATATAAAGGATAGGGACTCCCCTCGAGGAACATCATGTCTTATTTTCTAATGGAGCCCAGCTCTATTGGAGGTTGCCCCCTCGAAGAGGCAAGTGAACATTGCTTTCCTTTCTGAATAATAAAGTACTTGTTATTATTTCTTCTTTTTCTGTGTTCTGGGTATATTTCTTTGCATGTTTGGTATTCTAGTATCTTCTCGTAGGTAAAAATCATAACAAGTGGTATCAGAGCACTTTCTAGGGCCAATGGGATCTCCATTTTTAGAAGAAAAAAATAATTGCCTAGAGACATGTTCCGGCATCTTTAAACCATGGGATCTAATATTGAACGCATAAACTTGTGGATTTGGGGAGACATGCACGCAGGATATACAAGAGGTTTTCATGCTTGTTGGACTCCCTTGTAACCCCTGTGGGTACCCATTTGAGTAGTAACGCATTAGACAGAACCGCGCACATGCTGTCTTCCAAGTACCCTCTAGGTATATCGGAAGCCCCCTAGGCTCTCTTGAAACCTCGCCATAGATAAATCATTGGTCGTCTTGCTGCTACAATACACCGAGAACATCACTTGAGGAGATTACTCGTGCATACGACAGGGTAGTCAGGTTGTACAACTAATGGTACAGTTTATCCTCCTTGGTTAGTGCCCTGAAAGATTAGGCCGAGTACTACTCTCAGACCCTTGTGTATATTGTGATCTGTAGCACCTGACACTCCTTGAGACCATAGTTCCCTTGTCTCTCTGTAGATCATGCATCATCTTTACCAAATCAGATCTAGCAGATGGGGTTCTGTCGCAACCAAAACAATTTGTTCTACCATTCAAATCTCACAAATCCTCCATTCAAATCTATTAGATCTGCCAATCAGATCTATCAGATCCGCCATTTAGATCTAGCCGTTTGGGTTCAGTAGTAGTCACCACAATCAGATCCACCATTCAGATCTAGTAGCAGAGGTTCAATCACTGCCACATTCCTACTCATACTCTGCAGTTGAGGGTTAGCCGACAGATCAGACTATTTCTGTGGGCCCCTATACCTAGGCGTGATTCTCGCAAGACATTGGGCAGAATTGACTTTTCTGGGATTCAGCTACTGTAGTATTCATAAGTGAGGAGTAAAACTCTTTTCGGAGTATAAAAAAAAAAATCTGAGACCCTACTGGGACGATTATAGAAGACTTAGCCCATAAGAATCAAGTCGACGAGTTGAGAAAGGTGCTACCATTCACTTGTTAGCATCAAAAATTTTGGGTGGTCCCAAATTTTACTTTCTTTTTGCAGTAATGATAAGTGCATTGGAACAGTGCATGGTACAAACCAGAGCTCAAGCTATGGCCAATGAGAAGATCAACACCATTGAACAAAAGTTGGAGGCATTACTGACGTCGATCAAGACCTTAGCTGACACAATCACAAAGGGCAAGTCGAAGGAACAATTGGAGGCATATGCCTTCAATGAAAACATTGAGGGTGAGTCTAGCCATTCTCCTCAGCTCTTTGGCAACCACCAATAGTCCCAACCGCAACCACCCAAGCTAGACGTGTATAAATTTGATGGCTCTCATCCGACCACATGGCTAGCACAAATGGAGCAATATTTGACATTGAATCACATAAAAAATGATGTGACTCAACTAAGTGTGGGTAGCATGTACTTGGAAAACGAAAGTTGGTAATGGTGGCAGTGGCATCAACGTTGCTATGGAAGGCCCCTGACTTGGCAAGTATTCACAAAAGCCCTTACTGATCGCTTCGACCATGAATATAATTTTTTAGGTCATCTTACTAAGCTCCGATAGAGAGGAACAGTGCAAGAATATATTACATCCTTTGAAGCCTTAACCTTCCGCACAAGAGGTCTACGAGATTAGTTCTACTTGGAATGTTTTGTCAGCGGTCTCAAAGAAGCCATACAAGCCCACGTCCGACTACAACACCCAATCTCATGGCTCGATGCTTGCAAGATAGCTCGTGAAGTAGAATGCGCATTAGCGGCTCAGTCGAATCGTCCAAATTTCATAGCCAAGGGTCACCCCACCTAGGCTCCAAGCACTACCCAAACACTTAAGGTTCAAAAGTTGTCACCAGCAGAAATGGCAGAAAGAAGAAAGAAAAGAGTATTTTATTATTATGATGAGAAATACTCCCTGGGGCATAAATACAAGGAACCCAAATTCTTTCAAATTGATGCTACTAATCATAGTTCATCGGAGGAAACCCCACCATTTGAGGAACCAGAGGAGGAAGATGAGGACAACTAGCCGAACAATGCGCTCCCAGCTACACCTGACGAACCAGTTATCTCACTTCATGCTTTGGCAGGGATTTCTTCTCCCCAAACTCTCAAAATCATAGGTTTTATTAAGCATCACCCTGTAGTAGTCTTGACTGATAGTGGAAATATGCATAACTTTATCCATCAAAGAGTCGTTGAAGTAGTGCATTGTTTTTTCAGAGCAATCTCTAATTTCCAGGTCAAAATTGCTGATGGGGGGACAATGAAATGTGAAGGCCACTGTGAAAATGTCAAACCTCAAATGGGGGATTATCAGCTAAAGACCCACATGTTTGCCATACACATGGGAGGGTGTGGCATTGTCTTGGGTGTTGAATGGCTCCACATACTCAACTCCATCACCATGGATTTCCAGGAGTTATATATGAGCTTTAAGTAGAACAGCCACACACATACCCTTAGAGCACTCCAGTGGGTGCTCCCTCTATCATCAGCTTGCATAGGATGGAAAAATTGTTAAAAAAGGGCCACCATGGAGTTATAGCCCAATTTAATGCCATCCAGGCCTTCGAACCCACTTCTCTTCATATTCATCATGAGATGCAAAAGATCTTAAACAACCATCTTCCGGTCTTTGAAAAGCCTCATGAACTTCCACCCTCGAGAGGGGAACATGATCATAGCATTACTTTGGTCCCAGGGGCCCAACCACCAAATGTGCGCCCATATAGATATCCGTTTGCCCAAAACAATGAAATTGAAAAAATCATAAAGGAACTCCTGGAAGCAGGCGTCATTTGTCCTAGAATTAGTCCTTATTCATCGCATGTGGTCATAGTGCTCAAGAATGATGGGGAATGGCATATGTGTCCAGAATTCAGGGCCCTCAACAAGCTGATGATCAAAGATAAATTTCCCATCCTCATTGTCGATGATTTGCTAGATGAATTAAATGGGGCTCAATTATTTGCTAAGCTCGACCTTCACACAGGCTATCACCAAATTAGCATGAAATAAGTAGACATTCCAAAGACTAATTTCTAAACTCATGAAGGCCATTATGACTTCCTAGTCATGCCATTTGGCCTTTGTAATGCCCCATCCTCTTTTCAGAGCCTCATTAACCACCTACTCAAACCGTATCTCAGAAAATTTGTCCTTGTTTTCTTTGATGACATCCTCACCTACAGCCGCACCTGGGCCACACATCTTCAGCATGTAGATCTGCTCTTGCAACTGCTCCAGAAGCATAAATTATTTGTCAAGGTGTCCAAGTGCGCTTTTGGCATGGCAGAAGTTGAGTATTTGGACCACATTGTGTGGCATGAAGGTGTCACGGTGGACCCCAAAAAGATCCAGGCAATGCAGGATTGGCCTCAACCCAATACCTTGAAGAGCTTGAGAGGATTTTTGGGTCTCACGGGATACTATCACAAATTTGTCCGCAATTATGGTCTCATTGCTAGACCCCTCACTCACCTTCTCAAGAAAAAACCATTTCTTTGGAATGATGAAGTGCAACAGGCATTTATAGCTCTCAAACATGCCATGTGTTCCACTCCTGTATTAGCACTACCCGACTTCACCAAATCTTTTTTGATTGAATGTGATGCTTCAGGTACGGGTATTGGGGCGATATTAATGCAGGAAGGTTGACCCTTGGCCTTCACTAGCCAACAACTAAGTGGGACAAATCTAGGACAATCTACCTATGAGAAGGAGATGATGGCCATCTTACATGCAGTAGATGTTGTTGGTGTCAAAGTATGAACGATTTATTCACCCTATTCCAACATTAAATTATCAATCCATGTGTGTATCCTTTCAAGGCAATCTGCAAGGTATATGTAGGGGAAAATGCGTAATCCATTTCGACCAAGGATTTGTGGTTTAAGATTCAAAGAATGACTGTGAGATTAAGCTAACTACAGAACTTCAGAAATAATCATAAACAGGAAAGAACTATAACACAAGCACAAACTAGTAAATGATACACACACAAAGATGCAGCACATGATCAAAAGGGCGGGCCTAGCTCTCTGATCAGGGCTGTTTTAGTCACACAAAATATTGGAGCAACAAAATAGATGGAATTTTATTAATCAGTAAGAAGTGATTACAATAGTGATGGGAGAACCACCATTCACAAGAACAATTGCATTTTATACACAGTAAGGGAGATTAATAGATCTCCCTGAAACATGGTAACCACATGTTCAGAATGTACATCAGTTGGAACAACACCATCACCAAATGTTCCGAGATAGTAAAAAGGTCCAAGAATAGTTCCAGGGAATCATGACTCTAGCTACGTGGCCTCCTTATGGTTGGCCGTTACTAGATCTGTTGTGAGATGTTGAAGCAAGGGTTCCTGTTCTCCAAGCTATGGTCAAACACATGTTTTAGTCCGTGAATAGATAAGACTCTGTGAATTTACTTCATTAATTAAAATATTCCAAATGGACAAGTCAGGGGTATTTACCTTGAAGGTTTAGCATAACAGCATAGGTAAATGAGTACAAAAAGGTCAAAAATGATAATAGAAATGGATAGAAAGATGACCCGGTTTGGTACCCAACATCTCCCCCCAACTAGCCTTCTGCATGTCCTCATGCAGTCCATCGCCATCGTAAGTCTTGGTTTTGCATACTGTAAGTCTCATGAAGCCTGGAAAGATCATATTCTGAGGCCATCTCTGTTCCCGGAGCTTTAAACCCATCCGAAAGGAGAACTTCCTTCCACCAATCCTTTGGAACATCATAAGCTGGAGTGTAAATTTCGGCAGGCAACCAAACAAGAGGAAAATAGAACCGGATCCCCATCCATCGTGCCCCACATGTCTGGACACATGCCACATATCTGGGCACTCTAGTGAGTACTCGTGCAAAATTTGGTGCCCCAATAGGTTCCCTATTCTGAACAGCTGTAGGTGACATCATCCACCTTCTCTGACAACAATCAAGGGCCTCTTCTTGAAATGTGGTGAGTTGCTTGACACAAAGATCAAGACACCATCTTTGTGTCCTCACCATTCTATCTCTGTTCTCCCCAATTCACAAGAAGGTGTTATGCTTATTGAACATTATGACTGAACTCTCATGTTCCCCTCTTACTATAAATGGCTTTGTAACTTGATTAGATTCAAAAGTGTTACAAGCCTTCTACTACTGAATCTAATTGAAAGCATAAGAGGTGAGGGCCCCTAAATAATGTCCCCTACATACGGAACCAGGTTAAAATCTCTGTCCAGACGTAGTAGATACCCGCGCAAGTAAAAGTCACCCATCAGATGTTGAGTTGACACGTCATGACTCCTCAAGATTCGAAGGAATTGTACACCATATTCTATGTCATAGTTGATCTCGTTTTTTATGCTTTCCATGCAAAATAAAAGGAAACGTTCGTGCAAAAATAAAGAATAACAAGAAGAAGGGGGAGAACATGCCATAACCTCTTGCACCAGATTGAACATCTGCTCCTTATTGGCCTTTAGTTCTACCACTTGCTTTTCCAGCTACTCCATCTTGAGCTGCTACTAAATATGCCTTAATCTCATAATATCTATGCACTCCACATATCCAAAGATGGTTGTGGAGTCTCTTTCCTCAGTCCTCCTGATCTCATTTTTGTATTGAGCCAAAGTAGATTTCCAAGACTGTATTTCGGCTATTAAGGCATATTCCCAGTCTTCAAATAGTCATTCGACTGTGTCTTTTTGATTGGTAGTAGAGGTTGTGGCTATCAGGTCCACTTGAGTTTCTGCTTCAACCCCAATGGTCTTGGACTTTTTGCCTTGCCGCTTGTACTTCTTTATCTGTTTCTGCATTCTGTGCACCTTCTTTCTCAGTTTCCTTACCTCCATTTTGAGCCGCATTGTTTCTCTAAACTATAGCTGATACTTTTGCTTAACTGAAAGCCTTTGTTGTTCAGACAACTCTACCCATTCCTGCTTAATCAGTACTTCCTCCGTTTCGGTAGCTGGAGGTAAATCCATGAAACCTCTTCTGTTATGCCCATTGTTGGGTTTTCCTCCACTATCTACCTTTCTTTAATTATTTCGTGCTTCACGACCTTCTCACTAGGTTGTGTCATTGGCTCATTCATCGGGACCACTTCGCTTGGTCCCTCCTCTTCGCCAACGGTTATTTCTTCTTCGTGCACACTCACCATGACTGGTGATGCCCTGGTGAGATGCTCTCCTCCTACTGTGCTTATTAGGGTTCCTTCCGATTCTTCAGCCCCAGGAATCTCTGTCTCTTCTCTCCTTTCTAACTCTGAGGTGCCTACCACCTACGTAGCATTCACCCCATATGGTTTTGGCGTTTGTGATAGATTCAGAGCCACAAGAACAACGAACTCTTCTTCTTCTTTTTGCCATGGGGAATGAGTTACCCTAACTCTTCTTGGGATAAATAAGGAAAACTAGAACGAATCCTCAACATTCGGCCCTGAAGTTGATGCTGGTTCTTATGGGTCAGCGTCAACCTCACGCCCTAGTTCTCTCGCTACTTCCTCCACGGGTCCCATGGTTTCCTCATCTCTGGGCCCTTCTTGTCTCTATTCCTCCTCTTCCATGAGTTCCAAGGTCAGAGTGGTCATGACCACCTCTTCAATCAGATTATCGTCCTTTATTAGCTCCATGGTGGTAGGAGATCCTTATGGGGTACCCTGGGTCACCATATCGACCACTTCGTCCACACTGGCCTATTGTGGGTCTGCTTTCGTGGTTGCCATATTATCAACTTTCTCTGCTAGTTCCACGGGTGAGGCTAGTTCTTATGGGACAGCCTCGGTCATGATACTAGTGGGCCTTTCTATATCAATCCCCACATCTACCATTGACTCCACAGTTTCGGCTTGCTCTTGGGGAGCTGCCTCATCTCCAAGTTCTTCTATTTCCATCTCCATTTCCTTTGGCTCCTCCTGGTCAACATAATCATCATCATCTCCTACATCCTCCTCCATAGCTTCAGGTTCTTCTGTCCTGGTGGCGACAACAATTGT
This sequence comes from Pinus taeda, assembly GCA_000404065.3. NCBI lineage: Eukaryota > Viridiplantae > Streptophyta > Pinopsida > Pinales > Pinaceae > Pinus > Pinus taeda. Next base: position 54,670 of record APFE030982745.1, read on the forward strand.
TGTTTGTTCCTCTGTGGAATCCCAAAACAGCTCCCATGGAATCAGGATTTGTCCAACGGAATTCATTATCAACAGCTGAACCAACCTGTGGTGAGTGATGACCGCCAATACCTTTCACGACCCCTGAGCCTGATGCGCTATTAAGTGAAGGCTCCTAAGTAGAAAATAGGGCACATTCATTGAAAAAGCTTATGCTTATGGAAATCACAGCTGAGCCAGTATGCGGAGATGGTATTTGAAGATGGTGGAGTATCTTCCTTCGCATGTCATATATTTTATGACGAACTCTGCTGCCCCTCCCCATGGATGTGGTAGCGAATTTCTGCCATACCCCTGACCCTTTTGTGCAATACTCTCACCCGCTTGTACGAAGGCCTCTAATTCTGGAAGGGAAGTCCTTCTCGAGAACCATCGTTGCCCAACTTGAGGAAGCCCACTGACTTCCATGATGATTTCCTCTATTACAGATCTCTCAATTCCGCAGACTCGAGAGCCTCCTTCTCCCAAGTTCAATGCAAATTCCGTCGTCATTTCTTCATTCGACCCCCTCAATCTGTCGAAATAAACATCCCAGCCTACGTTCCAGAAAACCTACTACACCTCCTAATTGTTTCTAACTTTCCTTGTATCCTCAGGTTCATGTCGAATAGATCAGCCACCCATTATTGCAGAGGCAAAATCAGCATGATGACTATAGTTAGCTGGCAAGGGAGAGTTCTCCCCCCCCCAACTTAATGACGGCCTTCCATGGCACATTTTAGTGTCCTTTTTGGAATATTTAATTAAATCCATAAAATCAACAGAGACATACCTGTGGACTTACCTTTGGTGGAGTAGCAGCAACATGTCTGATGGAGTAGCAACAACAACTAGTAACAGTACAGGGAGTAACAACAACAGTGAGTAACAGCACAATGAGTAACAACAACAGTGAATAGTAGCAACAGTGAGTAACAACACAACAAGTAACAGCATCGGGAGTAACAGCAACAGCATGTAACGATAGTCACAGAGTAACGACAGCGGCGGAGTAACAGCAGTTGCGAAGTAATGGCACCGGTGTAGTAACGATGGTTGTGGAGTAATGACACCGACATAGTAACGACAGTTGTGGAGTAGCGGCACCGACAGAGTAACGACAGTTGCAGAGTAATGGCACCAGCGGAGTAACAGCAGTTGCGGAGTAACGACAGTTACAGAGTAACGGCAGTTACGGAGTAATAGCACTTAGTGCCTCACACCAGTGGAATATAGCAATATCTTCATGATAGCAATGGTGGAGTAACAACACTGATTGTTACATTTCTCCTCACTATATTTCTTTGTTATTCCTGCAAAAGACAAACAAGTAAGTAGCAAAAGTATATATATATGTGTGTGTGTGTGTGTGTGTATGTATGTATGTATTTTGGAGTTAAGATAGAGTGAGAGTATCCTCATTTCCAATGACCATTAAATCAAATAAAGCAAAAAGATTTTTAACAAAGGCATCTTTAAAGGCTAGATGGTGGTATAGTTTGAGACGGTGTCCGTTTTCTAAGAACGAGGTATGGTTCTCATCTATTGTACTCAGTCTAACCATTCCATTGTTGAACACTATGTCCACTTGATATTGACCCATCCAACGAGTGCGGAGCTTGCCTTCGAAATCCTTAAATCGAGAGTCATACAGTAACGCCCAGTCCCCTACATGAAACACCTTAGTTTTGATAAATTTATCGTACCATTTCATTCTCTGCTATTGAATAGCAGTAGTTTTCTGAACAGATACAGCTCGAATCTCATCCAACTCATTCATCTATTCCAATCAGTGTTTCTGTGCTTCTGATGATCTAAGCGTACTTCAAGAGATGTTCTCAATTTACTAATCTCAAATTCCATGAGAAACAAGGGGGATTTCCCATAGACTAGTTCAAATGGAGAAAACCCTATTGTATTCTGCCATGTTGTCTTATATGCCCATAGAGCTTCTGGAAGTTTTTGTGCCCAGTCTTGGCGATGGCTTGCTACTATCTTTTTCAAGATATTTTCCAATACCTTGTTTGTACTTTCTACCTGTCCATTTGCCTGGGGATGATAGGGGGTTGTCACTCTATGTTTGACCCCATATTTCTGCATCAACTTTTCTATCATATGAGATGTGAACTGTGATCTACCATCTAATACAATTTCCCTTGGAGTCCCATACCGAGCAAATATTTCTTCAAAAAGAAAATATGTCACTACTTGCTCTGTTTCTCTCGTGACTTCTCTAGCTTCCACCCATTTAGTTACATATTCAGTACAGACTAAGATGTAAGCTTTCTAATGAGAAAGTGGGTTAAAGGTCCCAACAAAATCGATGGCCCATTTCTCAAATGGTTCAAGGACTATCTGGGATTGAAGAGGCATTTCATTTGCTTTCCCAGGTTGTCCCATCCGCTGACAACTATCACACCTTCGAACATAATCCCAAGTGCCACGAAAGATGGAGGGCCAGTAATATCTCATTTGCAGCACCTTATGACCTGTTCTTTTGTCTGCAAAATGTCCTTCACAGGGTCCATCGTGTGTAGCTTTTAATATCTCAAAAATATCATCTTATGCCACACAATGCCGAATCTGTTGGTCAACCCCTGTATGGAAGAGATATCCTATCATACATGAATATCAGGTACTCTAGTGAATGATCTTCCTTTGCTCCTTATAGGATAGATGACAAGGCACTTTACCTGTAGGAAGATAATTAGCAATATCTGCATACCACGGAGTGTTAGCAGAAACTGCAAAAAGATGCTCATCTGGAAAGTTATCTTCAATTGGTGTATCCTTACAATCATGTTCTATCCTAGATAAGAAATCTGCAACCACATTGTGCTTCCCTAGTTTATCTACTATGGTAATATCAAATTCCTGTAGTAGCAACAACCATCTTGTAATGCGACCGGGGGTAATAGGTTTGTTCATTAAATACCTGATGGTTGCATGATCATTATGCACAAAAGTAGGACACCCGGTAATGTAGTGTCGGAACTTATTGATGGCATAAACGATAGCAAGGAACTCTTTCTCAGTCACCGTGTAGTTTAATTCAGTGGGGGCAAAATTTTTAATAACATAGTATACTGTGTATGGTACCTTATCCTCTTTCTGTCCCAACACTGTAACAATTGTTGTTTGAGAAGCATCTGTATGAATGTGGAAAGGTAATGCCCAGTCTGGTCCTCTAAGGATCAGAGCACTGCAGACTAATTCTTTAATTTTTGTAAAGGTTGTATCTCAGTCATCCGACCAAACAAATTATGAATAGTTTGTTAGTAATTGAAACAGTGGGTGTGCTACTTTTGCAAAATTTTCTATGAAACATCTATAATAACCAGCACAAACAATGAAACTGTGTACCAATGTGGCCATCTTAGGTATTGGGAAGTGTGGAATTACCTTTATCTTTGTTGGGTCCATCCTAATCCCTTTGGCTGAGAGAAAATGTCCCAAAAGGATTCCTTCTTCCATCATCATGTGACATTTAACTGTACTTAGAGAAACACATGCTTGTATACACCTTGCGAGAAATTTTTCCAAATTTTTCAACCCCTCCAAAAATGAGTCCCCGTATGGAGTAAAATCGTATATATAGATTTCAACACTGTTGTCTATCAAGTCAAAGAAGATTCCCCTAATTTCCCTCTGGAATGTTGCAGGAACATTACACAGGCCAAAAGGAAGGACCCGGTATGCAAATGTTCCCCAGGGGCATGTGAAAGTGGTCTTGTCCTAGTCCTCAGGAGTAATCTGGATCTAGTTATATCCACTAAACCCATCTAGGAAAGAGAAAAATTTCTTGCCAACCAATGTGTCTAAAACTTGATCAATAAATGGCAAGGGAAAATGGTCTTTCTGCGTTTCCTTATTTAACTCTCGATAATCTACACAGATTCTCCATTTGCCATTCTTCTTGGGGACCATTACTAACGGTGAGACCCATTGACTATTTGAGATATGATAGATAAAACCTACATCCAATAATTTCTGAAGCTCTTCTTTCACAACATTTTTCAGTGCAGGGTTCATTCTCCTCTGAGGTTGTCTTATAGGACGACAATCTTCCTTGATATATATGTGATGGGTGCATAAGTTGGCAGGGATCCCTTTCATATCTGCGTAATCCCAACTGAAGGCTTCTTTATGTTTCCATAGAAGGTCCACAAGTTGCTTCTTCTGGGATTCTAACAGGTTTGGATTGATATTCAAATTTTTCCCGGGTTCCAATTCCACTTGAACACTTTCATGGGGTGTATCAACAGGTGGCTCCTCTAATCCTTCTATTGTTTCCATAGTTTTCTGAGTCTCATAGCTTAGTATAGATTCTAGGATCTGTAGGTTTGGTTCTAAAACGGAGCAAGGATCATCCGTGAAGGAAGTGATTACATCGTCTTCCACTTCCATTTTCAACTGAAGGGCCTATCCAATAATGAGGACTCGCCTTACTTCATCTTCCGTTTCAGCTTGTACCATAGATACAACTTTCTTGCCACCTACTTTTTTTGTGGGTGGATTTGGTTCTGCCGATGGATATAGCACTAAATTCTTAATTTTATGACCATTAGAAATAACCATATTTCCTGAGCGACACCCAATGTAAGCATCTGCAGTGGCCAGCAATGGTCTACCCAAAATCAAGGGATGGCCGCCAACTGAAGATTGTGTATGTAATACCAAGAAGTATATGGGGTAATTCCATGAATTCACTGAAATTGTCACATCTTCTAATTTCCCTACAGGTTTGACTGTAGATCAATCTGCTAGTCCCAATACTATAGGTGTATGCTTCAAATTGTGAAGGCCCAATGCATGCATGGTTTTAGTGGTGATGACATTGATGGTAGCACCCAAGTCTACCAGCACATTTGAAATCTCTACCCCATTAATATGTACTGTCAAAATTGGGTTCCCCAGATCTCCATATTTTACTGGCATTGATTTTCCCATCATAAAGTCAGATAATTTTGTCATAACATGTATAGTGAGGGGATCTTTATTTTTCTTGGTCGTTTCTTTGAACAATATTCCCTAAGAGTCTTTGCATAGATTGGAACATCCTTCATAGCTTGTAACAAGGGAATTTTAACAAATAAGTTCTACAATTCTCCTAATAACTCAAATTCAACTTGAGGGCTTGGTTTACTCATAATTAGTCTCTCTAGGTAAGGTGGTTCAGATTGATGTTGTTTAACATGAGGTGCCTAGTTTCTATCAGTTTGTTTCAGCTCTTTACTAATCGGTTCTGCCTCCTTACCTTCACTATCGAGTTGTTCAATGATAACTAGAGGAGGTTGGACGTTAATTGTCCAAATTGATCGCAGATTCATTTCATACAACTCTGCAGTGGAGATACTATATGAAGGCAGGTTAAGAACATCAGCTTGATGAGCTCCCTTATTGTTAGGATTAGGGTTAGGTTGCATTGGAAGCTGAGGGTGGGCAGACTGGTTACCAGGAGGCACATTGGAGGGTAATTGGAGCTGCTACTGAGGTATCTGCTAAGGAATATATTGAGGCATCTGCTGAGGAAACTGACCAGGAGGGGATCCTCGCCAAGTTGGAGCCCATGAAGAGCTCGTACTAGCTTGAGGGTTCCACTGCTGCCAAGGTGGATACTGATATTGCGGCCACATGGTGGGGTAAGGCATGGTCTGAGGATTCATATTGTAATTATTGAAATACTGAAATGGATTTGGCTACATAATCGATGGTCAAGGTTGCCATGGATTCCTGGATCCATGAGGTACAGTTGCTCTATGTCTTCCCTCGTTCCTTGAAATACTACTTTCAAGACTGGCAAGGAAGGGCATGAGCTTGTCACATGATTGAGCTCACAAATCACACATTCCTCTATGGAATTTAGCAGACATTCCCTTTCTGAGTGCTTCTTCCTCCACTTCAGAAAAAATATTTCCACGGTCCTGTCCAGTGCCAACTGCTTCTGTTTTACTTGCAGAGTGTCCATTTGCGCTGACAGGGTGCTAAGGATATCTGTCCTTAAATTGTCTAGCAGGCTTCCGATTTCTGCTTTTGTAACACCCCCTCCAAACCCCTTTGCTAACCGGATCCCAAGCTTATTCCTTGCAAACCCCCTCGAGCACTGAATACATAAATTGCAAATATCTTTGAATGTCTCCTTGGAGATGTCTCCCTTTCCCACGATGTTTAATAGTTCTATTGAGTCCTCTCGAAAGGATCGAAGGAGGATAATCTTTAAAATTTCCTTATCCAGGGTAGAATGACCTAACCTCTATAAGGTGTACTTGAACCTTTCCACACAATCTTCCAAGCTTTCATCTTCTTTTTGTGTGCACTTGAAGATTTCCTCCTTGATGTTCAAGGATTTACAGTAATCCAGGTATTTCTCCAGAAAAGTTGTTTTCATATCATCCCATGTGGAAATGGATTTTCCTTCGAGGCCCATGAACCATCGCAAAACCATTCCTCTTAGTGTAGACGGGAAAATCTTTAGTTTCTAGGCATCTATTGTGTAGTCATACCCCCAACACATTATGTCAAACTCAAATAGAAATTTGTTGGGGTCTTCTAAAACAAGCCCATGAAAGTTTGGTAAGGTTGCCAATGGAATAGGTTTTGTAGGGGCACTAGCTCCAAGATCCCCGATTGGAAAATCGATAGTGGAGGTTGTGGGAGCCATAAATATCTTCCAATACTCGCTGGGGATTTCAACAGGCTCTGTGGAGGGTGGCTTAGGATTCTTTACCACTGGAACTCGATTTGCTTTAGTAGCACTTCCCTGGTCTCTTGGTGATGCAGGCTTTTCCTTGTTTTCTTCTCCTGAGGCCTGATGGCTTGACCCCTTGGCTGCAACTTCCTTTCCCTTACTGGAGCAGTCTGACCCTGTCGATGTTCTACTTGTAATTTCTTCCTCTGCTATCACCAGCACAAGATTCTCCGAATCAGGTCTATTGCTAGAGGAACCTATTGTGTTGAATCACCAAAGAATGTCATAGCTAGCACTAGTTGCTCCACTGACTGTCCCTCGAACTTCACTCTCCTTGCCCCTGGCCTTGTAGCTATGCAAGAGGATGCTTCTGATTCAGCCTTTGCTATGATCTATTGGATATAGGTTTTTCTTCCCAAATCTGGTCCTCCCCTCTTTGGGGCTCTCCCTCTACCCCTCTTATTTGATTCTTTTTTCATAAAAAATTTGATATGATGGAAGGTCTTGGTATGAACCTATAATGCTTCAATCTTGCAGTAAGGTGTCAAAGGACCATTCCTTCCCCAAGATGAAAGAACTCATAAATAAAAGAAACGCAGCTAACAAAACAAAAATCTAGGGTTTCCAACCTGGAGCAAGGTGTCTATGGACTCCTCCCCCCTGGGACAAGAATCAGAAACAGACACATGCCACGGGAGCCCTAATACTTCCATATCTGAAGCAAGGCATCAAAATACTCCTCCCTCCCTAGGGTAAAAGCTATGGTTTTCCCAAAAAGGAAACACACAAGCATTAAAAAGAAATAAATCTTACTCAGGGCCTGGATCAGGGCGTCAAAAGAATCCTCCCTCCCTAGGACAAGAGAATGGCCCAAAATCAAACAGACAAGCAAAAATAGACAAGCAAAAAGAATACGTATGCTCAGGACCTGAAGCAGAGTGAGAAAACTCGTTCTCTCCCCAGGACGAGAGATTGACCCTCTGGTTGGTCTAGATCATTGTTTTTACCTTGTTAGCCTCCCCGACAATGGCACCAAAATATTGGTGTCCAGGTATGACCGATTTATTCACCCTATTCCGACATTAAATTATCAATCCAGGTGTGTATCCTTTCAAGGCTATGCACAAGGTATATGCAGGGGCAAACACGTAATCTGTTCTGACCAAGGGTTCGTGGTTTAAGATTCAAAGAATGACTGTGAGATTAAGCTAACTACAGAACTTCAGAAATAATCATAAACAAGAAATAACTATAACACAAGCACAAACTAGTAAATGATACACACACAAAGATGCAACACCTGATCAGAAGAGTGGGCCTAGTGCTCTGATCAAGGTTGCGTTAATCATGGAAAAGATTGGAGTAGCAAAATAGATGGCATTTTATTAATCGGTAAGAAGTGATTACAATAGTGATGGGAGAACCCCATTCACAGGAACAATCTACATTTTATACACAGCAAGGGAGATTAACAAATCTCCCTGAAACATTGTAACCACATGTTCAAAATGTACATCAGTTGGAACGACACCATCGCCAGATGTTTCGAGATAGCAAAAAGGTCCAAGAATAGTTCTAGGGAATCATGACTCCAGCTGTGTAGCTTCCTTATATCTGGCCGTTACCAGATCTGTTGTGAGATGTTGAAGAGAGGGTTCCTATTCTCCAAGTTGTGATCAAACACATGTTTTAGTCCATGAATAGATAAGATCCGTGAATTTACTTCATTAATTAAAATATTCCAAATGGAAAAGTCAGGGGATTTACCTTGAAGGTTTACCATAACATCATAGGTAAATGAGTACAAAAAGGTCAAAAAGGATAATCGAAATGGATAGAAAGATGGCCCGATTTGGTACCCAACATATACCTTGCAACCATACTTATTGGGGCGGCGTTTCCAAATCCACATAGACCATCAAAGCCTTAAATATTTTTTGGAGAAACGCCTATCCTCACCACGACAAAATAAATGGCTTGCCAAAATGTTGGGATATGATTATGAGATAATTTACAAGAAAGGGCGCAAAAATGTCATAACACATGCTTTATCATGCCAATTTGAGGAGGAAAGCACCTTACTCACAATCTCCCTTCCTATTCCAGAATGGATTGAAGAGGCTCGCAAGGAATGGTTTTCACATCCTTTACTCTCCCAACTCATTAATAAATTGTAGGCAGATCCAAATTCCACAGCAAGCTACTCTTGGTAGGATGAGATTCTTCACTACAAGGACAGAGTCATGATATCACCAACATCCACCCTAAAAAGTTGCATTTTGGCGGAGTTACATGCATCTCCCGCTATAGGCCATTTAGGCTTTCAGAAGACTTATGCTTGCACTCAACGTTCATTCTTTTGGACAGGCATGAAGAAGGACATTCTTATTTTTGTGGCTGAGTGTGATGTATGTCAGTGTCACAAAGGATAAATAGTTAAATCCCCAGGCAAATTACAGCCATTGCCCATCCCGACCTCAATCTGGACAGAGGTTTCTATGGACTTCATTACGAGTCTTCTGAAGTCAGGCAACAAGTCAATCATCATGGTGGTTGTGGACAGACTTTCTAAGCATGCTCATTTTTTTGCCCTACCCCACCCTTTTACACCGGCTTTGGTTGCTCAATATTTCATGGACCAGATCTTCAAATTGCATCGCATGCCCACTTCCATTGTGTCTAATCATGACCTGATCTTCACTGGTAACTTTTGGCAAGAACTCTTCAGGCTACAAGGTACCCAACTACAACTCAGTACTTCCTATCATCCCCAAACTGATGGTCAAACTGAAGCAGTCAACAAATATCTGGAAAAGCAACCTCTATGGGTACAATGGTTACCTCTAGCCGAATGGTGGTATAACACTAACTATCATGCCACCACTAAAATGACTCCATATGAAGTCATTTATGGTCAGCTCCCTCCTTCACCTACTTCTTATATCTAGGGATGCTCGAAGGTACAAGCAGTGGATCAACACCTGCAGAACCACACAACCATGTTGGCCCACCTCAGAGAGAATCTCCATCAAGCTCAAAATCGCATGAAGCAATAGGTAGATCAACATCGTTTAGAACACAAATTTCAAGAAGGGGATCAGGTATTTTTGAGTCTGCAACCATATAAGCAAACTTCATTCAAAAACAAGGGTTGCCAGAAATTATCTCCAAAATTCTACGGACTGTATCAAGTACTTCAACGCGTCAGAGAAGTAGCCTACAAGCTACCTTTGCTATCATGGAAAAAATCCATCTAGTCTTCCATGTCTCATGCCTCGAGAAATTGATTGGGAACCATTGCCGAATTCAAACCAGTCTACCGGAATTGGATGAATAAGGTTCAATCTAGCTCCAACCTGAATAGGTTCTTGATAAGAGAGAACGGCACCTACACAGTCGCACGATCAAGGAAGTCCTCGTCAAGTGGAAGGACACCTCTCCAGAAGATGCGACCTAGGAATCATCCACTGTCCTTCAGCAATTTCCATAGCTTCAGCCTTGAGGAAAAGACTAGTTTTATGGGGGAGGGCATGTTAGGATCAAACCCTAACCCCCTTATTTATGTAATAGGGTTGATTCATAGTTATAGTTAAATAAAGAGTCAATAAATCCCATATTAATAATTGTAAGTGGTTGACCCGCATTTAAAGAAGGGACCACAGTTAGTTACAAATGGGCCATGGTATTAGATAGATGGTATTAATAATAACCATGGTATTGATCCATGGTATTGCATGTATGAATCCTATATAAAGGATAGAGACTCCCCTCGAGGAGCATTGTGTCTTATTTTGTAATTGAGCCCAGCTCTATTGCAAGTTGCCCCCTTGAAGAGGCAAGTGAACATTGCTTTCCTTTCTGAATAATAAAATACTTGTTGTTATTTCTTATTGTTCTGTGTTCTAGGTATATTTCTTCACATGTTTGGTATTCTGGTATCTTCTTGTAGGTCAAGAGCATAACACATTACATTCTGGGGAATGAAACACTCATCCACATAGACCACCAACCATTGCAGTTCATACAGACACAAGGGAAGTTGTTGAACAATCGCCATTAGAAATGCTACACATACCTATAACAATTCCATTTAAAAATTAATCACAAGAAGGGAAACACCAATAATGTTGCATACTACCTTAGTCGGCCACCAATCATGGGGTTGATCATTGTGCTCCACTTCTATGGGCATAAGACTTCGGGTTGTCCACATATTTACAACAGTAATCTGTAATTTGGCAGCACATACCAGACACTCCTGGAAGGTAAGTATGTTCCCAATTTTCACCTCTAGGATGCACTATTTTTCCACCTGGAACACATATATGTTCCTTCAAGTGAGCATGCCAAGATGATTTGGGAGGTGCATTACAGTCAGGTCACTAGAAATTTCAGAGTAGAGAAAACAATGGAAATATTACAGAAGTATTTTTATTGGCCGAAGCTTCGTCAGGATTTTGGGAGGTACATTAAATCCCCACATTGCTTATGCCATTGCCAAACCAACCATCAAGAAGAAAGACCTATATACTCCTCTACCTACTCCTAGTCAACCTTGGGAATCCATCTCCATGGATTACATGTTGGGCCTTACTTCTACTAAGCACGATGACGACTGTTTTTTCGTGGTCATCAACATATTCTCTAAGATGGCCATTATGGTGGCCTGCAAGAAGAGTATCACAGTAGAGGCCACTGCTAAGCCCTTCTCTGAGCTTGTGTGGGTACACTTTGAGATCCCACAATCCATTGTCTCTGATCGAAACAACATGTTCCTAAGTAAATTTTAGTTAAGTCTCTAGTCGATGCTGGATACCAAACTCACTAATTCCATGGCTTTCCATCCCCATACTGATCGTGAAATAGAAGTCATCAACATGATGATCGTAGACATTTTTCGCATGTAAAACACGAAGCATCCACGCACATGGGATGAAATCCTCCCCTATATCTAGCATAGCTACAATAGAGCTCTCCACAGCCAAGCGGACCACAACCCCTTTCAGGTAGGGTTGAGATCTCAACCATTATGTCCCATTAATGTGGCCACACCATTGAAAGCTACTCAAGCAAATTATGCTCATGTCCAATCTGAAGCTCACAGGGCTAATAGCTTCATTGAGCGCATTCAACACATCCACCATCAAGTCCATGATATATTGGACAAATCCACTGCTAAGTACAAGCAACGTTGTGATCAACATCAGGTGTCACACAAGTTCCAAGTGGACGAAAATGTTTGGGTATATTTGTAGAAGGAGCATCTCACTGGACCCCATCACAAGCTTCGCCCAATCTGATATGGGCCATACACCATCACCAAGGCTATATGGGAAAATTATTTTGAGCTTAGAATTCCACCGTTTCTTGGCCTGCACCTAGTGTTCAATGTAGACTACCTTCGCCATACTTCCCACCATTTATGGACACATCTCACATTGCAGAACAACTCACAACAATAGAGCTAAATTCAAACCGCATTGAACAGATCACAACCAATTGGATCATGGACACACAGATCAAGAACACTCACCAGTAGAGGATCCAACTATATCAAGTTGTCAAAGCTGACCAACTCCTACACCAAGGCAAGTGGCTCACCAAGGACCAAGTTCAGTAGAATTTTCCCCATCTCATGGAGGCACTCAACACAATGGGGACCATTTGTTCCTGGGGGGGACTGATCTAGGTGGATATTGGTGGCCACCTGCCTATTCCAATTGGACCCCCAACACTATCTCTTTCATTTTTTTAGTTTCCTTAATTGTAGCATAGTTTACTATTTTTGGCATTTTTTCATGTCGTGAACTTCTAGAGCCGTTTTGAGGTCGTAAATGATGTTTTTAGGAAAAATGGAGAAACCAAAAAGACCCAAATTGGATCACCAATTAGTTTTTGGCCTCTACTTTGAGCTCTTCTAAATGAGGTATTATGATAGCCAAAGGAAGATTGTATGCCAAAGTTATGACACCGAGAAGTTGATGTGCCAATTTACCCAAAAGGGGCCCACAGTTTTGGCGCTTCCTCTTCTAGGGTTAGGTTTTTGGATGTTTAGGGTTTTCCATTGTTTCTCAATAATAAATAGGCCTTTGAACCTCATTATAACATATTTCAAATGTATGTAGCCAGCACATGTCTTCTCAGAGATAAGATACCATCCTCCGAGGTAGTTTATTTACATCATGTTTGTAAGCATATGTCAATATTCTGATATTAATGAAAATAAGTATTATTTCTGCTGCATTTATGTATTTATGGTTATATGTGTAATTTGTTGTATTCATGTTTAATTTTGGATTAGGAAGTGTCTGTTATATGGAATTCACATAGATTATAATGTTGATCTAGTGTGGAAGTGTCTTGTATATGGAAGTCACATAGATTATAATGTTTTCAGAATCTCTTGAATATGAGATACACATGATGCACAAATTGTACATGATTCTTTGTACAAGATAGTATTTGCATGATCTCGTGTGAAAGTGTCTTGTATATGGAAGTCATGTAGACTATAGATAACATCAAACGTGTCTTCCAAATACTTTTCATATGTCATTTGATAAGGATGGATAGAGTTGCAGTAACACTTTTTCCTTTAGAATACATTCATTTGTAACATTTATTGTTTGAATGATGCACTTTAGAATAAATTCATTTTGAACATTTGTTTTCATTTGAATTATGCACTGTAGTTGAAGGGAACACCGACATTTTGTCAATTATTGACATGTAGAACTATGAAGTGTATCACTATTACTCGTGCCAAATATCTGTTTTGGAAAACTACAAATGTTACTAATTGCAACAAATGGATTGGCATGGATGTTTGTTATGGTTAACATTCCCTCAACCTCATTAATATTTCAATATTTCAATATAATTAAATTGTTAGATATTACAATATAATATGATATAAAAATGTGAAATAATTTAATAGAATCTATATTCTATATTTTATGAAACTACCTTTGTTCTTAGAGCAATCAATTTGTTGAGTCTTATGAATGTTGATTTTCAAGTGCACAATAAATTGTTTTATTTTTCTCTTCATTTTACAATATTTCAAATAGCACCAATGGTGTATGTTTGTTTTATTGAAATGAAACATGAAATAAATGTAGAGAACAAGTAAACTTGTATTTGAAAAATGCATTATTATGAATAGTATGTGGTCTAAAATTTGTTTTTGTAAATGCACGAAGCTATGTATCACTGAGTTTGTACATATTTTTGCTTTAACTTCTTCTAATTTCTCATATTTGATCTCTAATTCATATTGCACACTTGTCTACTTTGCAAATGTTACAAGTGCAACAATTTTTCCAATTGCAAAGGTAGATTTGGTGGTGAGTTGCTTTATTGTTGTGGTTGGAAGGAATTTATATTCTTTACAAACAACTTGTATTGTTTCCAATGTACTTGTAAAATGAAAGACCAATATCCAATTGCAATATCCATGATCATACTATATTTTTGGGGAGAGTTCAAAATTTGTGATGCAAACTCCTTGACCAACAAGTTTGGTTTCAATATGTGCGATTAAGTTTTGGGGCATATTTACTGTGATTGTCATTTGTTCTTGTGTGTTAACTAAATCAACATTGAATAGGTTTAGTCAATGTGCCCCATGTGCTCGATCAATTGTTGTTTTATATGTGACCAACACATATCCATGAAAGAATCTTCCTACTTTTAAGCTTTTGAGATCTTCTATTGTTATTGGATTAAATTTGCTATGTGTGTCCTATATTTCAAGATCTTATTTGTGTTTGTGTATACAACAATATTTAGTGAGTGCAACTGAGCATAAACTCTTCTTAATCAAGTTGGTACGAGTATACATGAATGTTTACCTCTTTTTAGGTTGCCATGGTATATATTTTGTCTGAATGTCCTCATGTTGCCTTTTCATATTGTTTGTCTATATAAAAAACTGCTACAACCTCTTAGGTTTGCAAGAGAAATGTATTGTATTCAATGGTAAATATAAATTACGGATGAAAATATACAAAAACAAAAAGACACATGGGATGCATTTATTTCGAGTTTTATGTTTTAAAACATTGTTTAAAACCTAAAACTACAAGAATGATATTGAATTTGTTGTTACATACCTGGATTGTTCCAAGTAAACCAGAGATGCAAGAAAATTTAGATTTTGTTGTGATCAAAATATTTGGCAAAGTGTATACCATGTTTTTATTAGAGAGGTAGCAAAGAATAAATTATGCTATTATTAGACCAATATGCTTTTGCGACATTGGTTTCACATTGTTCAATAGGTAAATTTTTCCAGATATGATCTATTATTCTTTTTTATCATGGACATAACCTATTTGTTATTTCTTGTAAATTTCTTATTTCCATAGATTCCTCCAGAGTTCTACTCCGGGGTATTTCTAATTGAATATCAACATTGAAATCACTAATAACTAAGAAAACACAATCATCATATGTAGTATATGACTTTGCGTTTCTAAATATTTATATTATTGTAGATACTTCTTCAAATGGTCCTACATAAATGATGATTAATAAAATTGGTTGTTGAAAGTGAATGTCAATTAATGTGAGTTCAATTTTGTTGTCACTAATTTTTTGTTGTTGTTTTGATCGATTATTTTTCTATACAAGTAAGGATGTCGTGTGTGGAATTTTCTATGATAAATTTGAATGATAGAAATTGTTATTTTTTGGTTGAATGTGCAAGTGAGTTTCTTGAAAAGATATGATCATAATGTCCATTAAGTTTGTAGCATGGACGACGTCACTAATATGTACATGGAATTTGTGTGTATTTATGGTTTCAATTAATAAAACATTGGTAGGAATTATTTATTTTATGGTGGAATGTGAAAGTGATTTTCTTGAAAATATATGATCATAATGTCCATTAAGTTAGTGTCATGGACGATGTCACTAATATGTGCATGTAAATTGTATATTAATGGTTGCAATTGGTAAAACATTTGTGTTGTCAGAGTTTTTTTTTGGCAAAACCTAGTTTCCATGGATAAATTCTTTCTAGTTGTGTCATATCATTTAATATCTTCTTCTTTATATGAAATTTTCCAGGTGCTTGGGGTGCTATGTTGTTAATCAAGTATAATAAATCAATGGCTTTAACATGTGATAATGCAGTATATGCTAGCCCATGTTTTGTAAAACCATGTGATAGTGCATTATATGCGAGCACATGTTTTGTCACAACAATTGGGTCAAATGCAAGTGCATCCGATGTTAGTTTTTTCATTCGCTGTATTGTTCGTGCACAAGTTAATTGTATTATAAATTATTTTGGTATTGTGATTTGTAATTTGTGATACATTACTAATGGTTTTGCAATTCAAAAGATTAGTGGCCAAGTTGGAAAGATATTCATTTCATATAGCTCACTGAATTTGTTTCTTTAGTGTTTCCCGATGTTTGTGTCTTAAAACTAGATACAAACAATGTCATTTCCATTGTTATTACATTTGTACATCCTGAAAATTCCTTTAACATCTTTGACTAATCCACCATTAGTGTTTTAGTTTCCTACATATAGCTCAACTAACATGTTTTGTTTGACTATAATTGTTGGAAATGTTATTGTCTTCCCACATGCAAAAATTTTGATCCAACAATATCAAATTCATCAACAACACTGAGTGTTATGTATTGATCATGTGCTAGCAAAACCATTTTTGTATTATGATTATGGGCATCCTCGTTTCAGTAGAAAATGTATGGGAAAAGTGGACTTAAAGGTTGGGGTCTATGGAAATTGTCATCTTTGTATGCATAGAGAGAGCATCTGTTGGGTATACATACAAGCTTTGGAAAAAATTCACCTACTTCCGAAACACTTGATATCTTTATCATTTTGCATATTTAATCTCATCCTATTAATACATCGATGAACAATGTGTCTTTTTGACTTGTTGTATGTAATTGATAAAATTGTATTTTATCTTTCCAAACGTAATATGGAATTATGTTTTTGTTGATTCTTGGGCTTTCAATATTAGAGAGTCTCTTGCAAGTTTTTCCCAGTATAAATCTCTAGATAAAAACATGTCAATGCTACCAAAATATGAAGTTGGTGTGTGCAGGATTTGGCAGAGTCACTTATCAAACTAGTAAAATGTTGTTGCACCAAAAAGTGATTCCTCTTATCAATCTAGTAAAATTTTGTTACACCAACAAGTGACTCCTCGTATATAAGAACTACACAAAGTTGCTGGAAATTATTTGATAACGTATCATTTTTTTCATTATTTAGTGAAGGACAATCTATATTGTTAAATGACATATAGAATGCATCATGCAATGTGACATCACTTGCATTGAATGCATCTTTTCCTGGATATGTAGTGATCATTCCTTTTTGTTGTGATGCATCATAAGGAAATGTATCAATATGTATGTGTACTAAGGACTAGAAAATTGCATTTGCCTTTAATGCTATTCTTATTCCTACACGTCCAGTCAAGAGAAAATGGATTGGTTCATCTATCCTATAGATTTTTCTTGTTAACACGTCAATTACTAATTTTTATTGTTCTATGTTTAATTGTCGTACGATGTTATAGTACTCTATGTTTTCCAGTATATTTGGTTATAGAGTTTTCTTGTTAACAAATCAGTTACTAATTTTTCTTGTTCCGTGTTTAATTGTCATATGATGTTATAGTAGTATTTGTTTTCCAGTGTACATAGTTGTTTGAGAATTTCATATGGTCTTATAGATCGTATATTAAAATTATTTATATGTTTAAAATGTTGTAAATCAATTTGGAAGTCATAGTTTTCATATTTTTCATCCATGAATTTTATTGAATCTAATATTATTTGTTTCATTTGGTTTGAGATTATCTATGTTAAATAATTATCTTGTACTCTTTTTTCATTTAGTTTGGGACTATCTATGTTAAATAATTGTTCAGTTTATGTCTATTACATTGACTGCATCATCAATGTCACACAATGTACATGTCGTAATAAAACTATTTCTTTTTCAATTTTTCTTAATTGTTTTTTCCAATACCTCATGCATAGATTCCCAAGTTGGGTGATGTTTCTTGATCATAGACTCATTGGCTCAATAAAAATAGTATAATATTAATTGTTCCCTTCAATAATTTTCAATTTCATTGTATTTTTTATACCTCACGTAATGAATCTCATATGGATTATTTTCTTTTTTCTGTTTTGGCAATTCTTTATATAACTAGATGAAAATTATGTTAGACATATAGCATCAATATCTATAGGTTGTGGAATATAATAGTCGATGATTAATGGGCACATTATGTCTTCAAAGTCATATGGTTCCTTTTGCAAGTCCTTTTTTCTTTTAAGGACAAATGTTTATCCATCGATAAGAGATGATTTTTGTGTTTGTTCTTAAATGTCGATGTAAGTTTTTTGTATTATTTTGTCATGTAACAATTGTAGTGCCATTTACAGTTGCATGTGAATTGAGTATAAATTGTGATTCAATATTTGCAATCCAAATGGGTGGAATGTGTCGTGCAAATCTATTTGTCCAAGTCTTAGTTGGATTTCTTTGGAACAATAAAGTTTTGTGATTTAGCATACATTGGATAGCATGTATGTATTCATCATGTGTTAATCTAGAAAAAATTTGGTGTCAATATTTGTATTTACCATAGATTGGTGCATATTTTATCCATAATAAGCCATGTTCATGCTTAGTTCCTCTACTTTGGAATTATTTCACATAGGAGTAGTCATTGGTTTCTCCATAGTACTTTTGATATGAGGTTTTAATTGACATATTGCATCCATCCTATATCTATAGCAATGTGAAAAAGTTATAGGATCATTTCTTATTAATAAGTGGAGCCCATTTTCTTCTATTTCATTTTCTCTTGGACTTGTAGTGTTTTCCCTTGTATGCCTTAATGCACTCATAAGAGGCTCCCAAAGATTCTTTGTGCTACTAAAGAAAACAAATAAAGTAAGTGGGTATAGATTTCAAATCATTGGATATAATTTTTTTACACATTTGTTGATGGTAGTTTGGTCAAGTGTGAGTTATTTTAAAGTCCATGTACTGAATGTCTAATTTCATAATGTGATCTGAATTTGGCTTTCATTTGACATCTTTTACAAGTATATTTCTTCCTTTCAACTGAAATTTTCTAATTCTAATCGACATAGTATTCAATACTTGGTTTATGATAATGTGAATTACTTTATATAGCATGTTATTTATATGGTAAGTAAGGTCAATATTTGTATGCAGGACTTTTCATTTACATATATTTTCATATGTAAAATTTTTCAACATATCACTTGGGCATTTGTTTCCATAGAATAATGATGGACAACTCTTTTATTATGAGTACTTATCTTTGAAAATTTCTAATGGCACATAACCAGAATATCCTACTGCTAGTGAAATACTAATTTTTTTATTTAGATGTTCATAGATAGTATGGAGGCTCCTTAAGGAAAAATATTTTTCTTCAAGGAGCCTATGTTTTTTTTTGCATTTAAGGACCCACATGCTCCATGAGATTATTTTCATGATTCGGGTTTGATAGAGGCACAAAAGGCTTCCTTGATTACTCGATTCATCCCTAATTAATGATAGTTCCTCCTAACTTATCGCAGAGTTTTGAATTACTCTTTCTTCCTCATTTTTTATTATCCTGATGTGGTTTGTTTGATTCTTTTAATGAGTGATTTTGGACCCCAAGTATCCCAATGTTTTCTTCTCCAGGACCCAATCTAGTAACCATATGGTGATACTTAAGATTTAACCACAACCCAGTAATCAAACTTGGTGTTAGAAAGGGGAAGATGTATCTTTACTTTTCCAAACCCTGGTTAATTCTTAAAAGTTGGTAGCATCTAGTTATATGTCTTTAGCTTGTTCTAGGGTTTTATCTGACCCTTTTGACACAACAAAGAGAATGACCAGTGGTAAAGGAAGTGAGGTAATAGATTCAAGAGGAAGCATCGAAGAAGAGAACAAATTAATAGGAGGTGGCAACGGGAAAGCATGTGAGGAAGGGGAAGGTTTAGAGGACAAGAGAGGACCGCTAGAATCTTTTATCTTGACTTCAGAGGTTTTCTCAATTATAGGGGGATCAGAGGGTTCAAATGAAACAAGTGGCTCATAATGATTAAACTTGACAAAGGACAAATGTAGTATAAATTGCCATATTCATGGCACCACTAATAATGGAAGTGGATATTCTCATAATAACGAGAATATTTACATAATTCATATTTGTAAATAAATCATAAATAAATGAAAGAAATAATGTCCACTCTCAAAAACTCAGTTACAATCCTCTAAACTAGCAAAGACAATAAGAAACAAACCCGTAGCCCCAAATTCTAGTTTGATTTCACCTTTATGTTTTCATTTATTTTGAACCCATTAGGATAAGGCCTTTTCTAAGGGCTAGATGCCTAGAAATTTTCTAATGAGCACATGATCTTAGATATACTATATATACTCTCTTATGTGATTTGAGCAGACCTCAAATTTGGGGTATATTGCTTCTTTTAGAGAAAAACTTCTTGGTCACCATTTACCAGATTGAGTAGCATTATGTTGATGGTTTCACTATTTTCAATTAGGGTTTGGACTAGATTAATTGGTAATGGAAGCCAATGACCAATTGAGATTCTTTCCTCCTAAGATAATCATACCATATGAGGAAGTGTCACGCCCTCCATTGGAATTTGCCATAGAAAGAGTGGTAGGGAAGGGAACCAAGACCACAATAGCTATGATTTGAAGTTGGAATCAAATATTATTTAAAATCATATATTATTTGAAATAAATAATGTTACATGAAGAAACAAAGAATTATTAATTAGTGAATTAAAAAATGGTAAGAAAATAGGAAAATACATCTCAAAATAATGCATTGAGAACATTTTTATATAATATTGAAATTGTAAAATTGCTACTTCAATACTTGGTAATGATCTAAATTTCCTAAATACTTTATAAAATACCATTTAATGTAAATGGATATTAGAATTAAAGAAATTTTGAAGAAAACTAACTCGGATTTAAATAGGAATGCAACAAATTACAGAGATAACCATAAACACATAGATGCAACCGAAATAATACTTCATTTCATTAATGTAAAATATTGAGATATGCTTACAAACAAAAATGGAAATAAACCAGCTAAGGCGATGGTAACTTATCTTTGAGAAGAGATGTGGCGGTTACATGCCTCTGAACTGCCTTACAATGAGGCTCAAGGGCCTTTTTATTATTGAACGATAAGATCAAACCCTAAACAACCAAAACCATAACCCGAGGAGATGTAACACCAAGAGTTTATAAGCCCAGTTGGGGTGAGTTCGACAGCCAACTTCCCGAGGTCGTGACTTGGTCATATTATCTCTATTTGACATGCATGATAACCCGTTATAAATATCTCTTCGAGGAATACGATGTAAAATATGATTTTAAACATAAAATCATTGGCCGTAGATTTCCAAAAAAACATCATTTAGGGCCTCAAAATGGATGTGGAAGTTTGGGACCTGAAAACTGCTAAAAATAGTAAATTGTGCTACAATTAAGGAAACTGACAAATTGAAAGAAGCACTGGTGGGGGTCCAGGTGAAATTGGCGGGTAGCCACCAATATCCACCTAGATCATTCCTCCCCCCTTAAGAAGCAATGATCCCCATTGCGTTGAGTTCCTCCATGAGATGAGGAAACTTCTGTTGAACTTGGTCCCTAGTAAGCCACTTGCCCTGGTGAAGGAGTTGGCCTACTTTGACAACTCGATACAGTTGGATATTCTGCTGGCAAGTGTGCTTGATCTATGTGTCCATGATTCGATCAATTTTAGCTTGTTCCATGCAATTTGTATTTAACTCTGTGGGTGTGAGTTGTTATGCAATGTCAGATGTGTCTATTAATGGTGGAAAGTATAGTCGAAGGCGGTCCACATTGAACTCTAGGTACAGGCCAAGGAATGGGGGAATGCTAAGCTCAAATGCATTGTCTCCCACAACCTTGTTAATGGTGTAAGGACCATATTGGAGTAGTCTAAGTTTCCGATAAGCTCCGGTAAGGAATTCCTTTTGCAAATGCAACCAGACTTTGTCGCCCACTTGAAACTTGTGTGGCACCCGATGTTGATCATGTCACTGCTTGTACTTAGCATTTGATTTCTCCAAAATGTCATGGGCCTGCTGGTGAATATGTTGGATGTGCTTAGTGAATTTGATTGCCTTATCTATTTCGGACTGGACATGAGCCAAATCTATGTGAGTAGCTACAAATGGCATGGCCACATTAATGGGACATCATGGCTGGAATCCCAAGCCCACTTGAAAAAGGGTTGTGGCCAATCAAGCTGTGGAGAGCCGACTGTAACTGTGTTTCACATAGGGGAGGCTCTCGTCTCATGTGCATGGATGACTTGAGTTGTACATGTGTAGAATGTGTACGATCATCCCTTTCACAACCTCTATCTGGCCATCAATTTGAGGATGGAAGGTTGTGGACTTAGTGAGTTTGGTGTCCAACATTAACCAGAGATTAGACCAAAATGTACTGAGGAACCTGTTGTCCCAATATGAGATGATAGACTGTGGGATCCCAACGTGTACCACACTCATTCAAAGAAGAGTTTAGCAGTGGCTTCTACTATGATATTCTCTGTGCAGGTTGCCATAATGGTCATCTTCAAGAACCTATCGACGACCAAAAAAACACAGTTGTTTCCATGCTTTGTGGAAGGAAGGCCTCACATGTAATCCATGTAGATGGATTCCCAAGGTCGACTAGGGGTAGGCAGCGGGGTATAGAGGCCTTGCTTCTTGATGGTCAGTTTGGCAATGGTGTAGGGAATGCATGATCTAATGTACTTCCCAACATCCTGTCGAAGATTTTGCCAATAGAAATACTTCTGTAATACTGCTACCATTTCTTGACCCCGCAATGCCTAGCAACCCGGCTATAGTGTGCTTCCCACATCATCTTGGAACGCTCGCTTGAAGGAACACAAAGGCGACCGAAGTGGCATAATAGGGCATCCTGGAGGTGAAAATTTGGAACATGTTGACCCTCCAAGAGTGTCTAGTATGTGTGGCTAAATTTTGGGCTGCTTTTATAGACAAGTGGCCAATCAAAAGTATTGTGCCCACAAAAGTTAAGAACGGTGGTTAACGCCATGATCGGTGATTGACTGAGGCAATCTACAACATTGTTGGTGTTGCCCATTTTATACTTGATATTCAAATGGAACTGTTGCAGGTATGCGGATCACTTCTGATGGCGATCATTCTACAATTTCCCTTGGGTCGGTATGAACTATAGGGTCGGTGATCTGTGTGGATGATTGTTTCCTTCCCCAGAATGTAATGCTTCCATTGTCAGCAAGCCTGCACAATGGAATACATCTTTTTTTCATAAGTTGGATACTTTTGAACCGCGTCTAAAAGTGTCTCACTGTGATATGCTACTCGATGCCCGTGTTGGGTAAGGACTGATCCAATAGCATAGTAAGAGGCATCTGTCTCGACCTCAAATGGTTGTTGCAAGTCTGGTAATGTGAGCACTGGTGCCAAGCAGAGGCGATATTTCAACTCTGTGAATGCCTTCTATTGAGATTCAGACCAGAAGAAGTTTTCTTTCGCTCCTCCCTTGGTGACCTGACTCAAGGGCCAAGTGATATGACAAAATCCCAATACGAACCTATGGTAGAAGTTGGCAAGACCTGGAAAGTTGCGGAGCTCTGTTAGAGTGGTTGGAGATAGCCAATCCCGAATGACTTGGATCTTGGTTGGATCCACATGTACTTCTTGTTCATCAATAATGTATCCTAGATATTAAACCTAGGTCATGCGAAAAGTGCATTTCTCCAAATTGGCACATAACTTGTGTTGCTGCAGTGTTTGGAGAACTTGTCAGATGTGGTGGAGGTTTTCTTCCCAACTCTGGCTGAATATCAGGATCTCATCCAAGTATACCACTACAAATGAGTTGGTCAATGGCTACAAGATGTCATCCATTAGCCTCATGAAGGTTTCAGTAGAATTCGTCAATCTCAAAGGAATAACCAACCATTTGAAAAGGCCCTCCTTGGCTTTGAATGCAGTCTTCCACACATTGAAGAGTTTTATTGGTACCTGGTGATATCTTGACTTCAAATTGATCTTGCTAAAATATTTTGCCCCCTTCAGTTGGTCCAGGAGGTCATCAATCCATGGGATCAAGTACCTATTACAGACAGCGATCTTGTTCAACTCTCGATAGTCAATACAGAGTCTTCAAGTCGTATCCTTCTTCTATACCAACAGGATCGAGCTTCCATAAGGTGATGAACTCAGATAGATGTGACCTTTCTGTAGCAACTCCTGAATCTGCCTCTTGATTTCATTGTTCTCTAAAACGGAGCACCAATAGATTGGTCCATTGGGTAGCAGTGTACCTGGGGTCAGATCTACGGAGTGCTTGACCTGACAGCGCAGAGGAACCCTTGCGGGGAAGGTGAAGATGTCCTCGTACTTCTCCATGGCCTTGTCCATTTGTAGTTGTCATGCGGAGGGCCCTGTCTTGAGGTCGTGGCCATCGTCTTCTTCATTCCTTGAGGGCGTATCATCAGGAAAACAAATTTCCTTGTTTTGGAAATGAGCTTACTACATTATTTTGCAATAACCAAAGAGATGGTGGTAGGCGGTGCTACCTCCAGTATCCTGTACAACTTATTTCCCAAAGTAACAATAATAGCACGAGGCCTTGATTCATACACAACATGTCACTTCCACAACTATGGGTATCTCAATAATACATCACAAACTTCAAGGGGAATAATGTCACATAATACCTCATTTGTGAAGGGCTCGATGTTGTATGGAAGGCGACACTGTTGGCTCACGCAGAGATCCCATCCTTGGTGAAGCCACCCGTTGGTGTATGGTCATGGATATGTTGTGGTCGGTAAGCCCAGCTGCTTCACAACCTCTGCCGAAATGAGGTTCTTTTGGCTCCCATTATCGACAATGAACTATAGCGGGGAGCCCTTTACCCATATCTGGGAGTGGAAGAGACACTCCTCCTCCTCTAGATCTTTGGGTTCCTCCTTTTGGATCTTTATGGTGGAAATGGTTGTGTTGGGCTCCGCATCGATAATATTCTTCCCTTTGTCATTCCCCTTGTCAGGTTCTGACTCAGAGTCGGAACATGCATTTGATTCTAAAACCTTTAGCTTGGCCACCAATGATTGCTTGGCCCAACACTCACTTGTGTTATGAGTGGAGCTCTTATGGAACTCACACCACTTTCTCGTGTCCTTTTTCAGCTTCCCGATGTTGTTCTTTGCCTGCAGCTTTAGTGGGTTGTCTTGGGCCATCCTGCCTTGGGTTTGTCCTTTGTTCTGTAGTTTGGGGGCACCTTTCCCTTACTTCAGATTCGTAGATCCAAAGTCTCACTTCTCCTGTTTAAAATTTTGCTCGACTTTGATGGCATATTGGTATGTTATGCTCAACGAGGAGATGTTCAGTAATTTTATTTCTTCCTGGATGTACTTGTGTAGGCAGCTATAGTATTTGAGTACCAAATGCTACTCTGAATCCTTGATACCCAACTTTGTGCGAAGGGTATGGTCCACTTTATGTATTGATCCTCATAGCTTCTGACAAGGTAGTACTACTCTTTGATGGCATCCCGGAATGAATTCCAAGTGGGTGCAGTTGAAAATAGAGAGCATGTACTTTCATCCTTCTACTCACAGTAGGTTTCTCACTAGTCCTTGATGTGGGGGGTTGCTTTGAGAAGAGAGAAAATAATATTTTCCCTACTGGAAAAATCATGAATAGAAAAATAACCCTCTAACAGATTGAACCATTTATTGACAACATCTGCGTCTATCTGACCCTCAAATATGGGGATTTCAAAATTAACTTGTACCTTAAATAGTGTGGCATTTCTAGAGTAGTTGATGGAATTCGATGCGTCACCCATGGGTAGTTGCTAAAGGATCTAGGCAAAGTTGTCCATCATCGCATTCTTTTGTCGCTCGAGGGCTTCTTCGAGCAAGATTTTGATAGGATCTCCTACCCCCTTGTCTTTATTTTCATCTGCTATGGGAGGCCTTCGATATTTGCAAGGTTGATCTTGCAAAGGTTCGACCAGTTCAAGCCCTAACTCCTTATATCCCGAGCTCATTGGGGACATGCAAAGAAAAAAAGAGAAAAAAGGCAGACTGCTCTGATACCATTGTTTCGGATTTAAATAGGAACACAACAAATTATAGAGATAATCATAAACATAGATATGCAGTGGAAATAATACTTCATTTAATTAATGTAAAATAGTAAAATATGCTTACAAACAAAAATGGAAATAAACCAGCTAGGGTGATGGTAGCTTATCTCTAATAAGAGATATGGCAGCTACATTCCTCTGAACTTCCATATAATGAGGCTCAAGGGCCTTTTTATTATTGAACAATAAGATCAAACCTTAAACAACCAAAACCCTAACCCGAGGAGATGTAACACCAAGTGTTTATGGGCCCTGTTGGGGTGAGTTGGACAGCCAAATTCTCGGGGTCGTGACTTGGTCATATTATCTCTGTTTGACATGCATGATAACCT
Source organism: Pinus taeda (assembly GCA_000404065.3). Lineage (NCBI taxonomy): Eukaryota > Viridiplantae > Streptophyta > Pinopsida > Pinales > Pinaceae > Pinus > Pinus taeda. The sequence continues at coordinate 80,978 of APFE030982745.1, forward strand.
GTTGGAAAGATCTCTCCAAGGACTACGATGGAAAGGATGATTTTAGATAGCAAAACGATGATGGTAGATTTCCAGAAAAACGTCGTTTAGGGCCTCAAAATGGCTCTGGAAGTTTAGGACATGAAAAACTGCTAAAAATAGTAAATTGTGCTACAATTAAGGAAACTAAAAAACTGAAAGAAGCAATGGTGGGGGTCCAAGTGGAATTGGTGGGTGGCCGCCAATATCCACTTGGATCAACAACTATTACTACTCAACATTCTTCCATAAAAAATTACTTGACATAATTTCATGGTCATATGCAATAGAGTCAAAGGAAATTTATGTTTCAATACAATAAGAATTTATCATAGTTATAAAAAAATAAAAACTCTATGAACATGCATAAGGAAAAGGTCACAATATCTTCATCATAATCATGCATAAAGGGATCACAAGACACCCTAAAAGGGGCCAATAACTTGTAATATGAATTGGTGACATTATAAAAGACTCAAAAATGTGTAAAAATGAATGTGACATATAGAAGAAAACAAAAAAAATATATCTTCTTTTATTATCAACATCAAATTATAATAAAGTCTCTCCTAAAAATAATCATCTTAAATACAGAATACAACAAGTTTTTTTAAATTGGAAATCTCTCTACTATTTTAAATTGCAAGCAGTGGTAGTCCTTACCAGGTCTGAAAACAATTAATAATACATACTAGATTGTAACTATTAAAAAATTAGACGAGTTTGAGTCAAGCCATCAACATAGAAACTCTCTCAAATTAAAATAATTATACTACACCCTTCAAAATTTATTGAATTATTAAAATAGATTCAATAGGAAAAAAACATAATTTAAGTAATTGAAATAAACATAACATCATTGTCTTAGGGAAGAAGTTAAATATTTGTTTTTTTTTTTTTACTTCTCTAACAAAGTTTTTCTCAAATATTTTTTATTTTTTTAACTTCTCTAACCAAGATTTTCTCTTTGAATATCTATACATTTTGGTTAATTAAATCATAATAGAAAAAAAAATCAACTAATATATAATCAAAATAAATGCACCGGTGTATTGCCTCCAGAGAATCCATTTGAATCCATATTTCTCAAATGGTCTCACTATATAAGTTTTATTTTTTCAACGGTGTTACCTTCCCTTTGGATTTCATAATAATGTATTATTAAAAATAACAAAAACTATATCTAGTATCCAAAATACATTAGAATAACTTTTAGTGATTCCTTAAGTCATAACTTCTTCTCATGGATATTCAAATATTATTGGATCATCCCATTGTACATTTTATATTCTAAATCCAAAAATTTCATGACATAAATTATCATTTAATGCATTGCCAATTGTGATTATTTGCATTTTATACTTGATTTTATATCCATTATACATTCATATATTTATATGTGCTCCATACCATACCCATTTGATACATAAAATCTTAACTTCATGATAATCATATAATGGATTCTGTAATTAAAATATCCCTTCGATAAATAAAATCTAAACTCCATAATACTCATTGAATATAAAAGAATCTACCATTAAAATAAATATATTAACATTTTTTATATTATAAAAACAATCTTTAATAAACCATTTTAAAACTCATATATAACATGACTCATTTTGCTTTGTAATGAGTTAGGCTATATACATTTAAGAGCCATTTACCATTTAAATCTAACTAAAATCCAAAAATAAATAATTAAAAGTTTAAAATGATTAAAAATTCAAAATAAATAATTAAAAAAAAAAACTAATTAAATATCCAAATTAAATATTTAAAAAGATAAATATACAATGATAAAGATACAATGCACTTATTTATATAGATCATTTTCTATGTCATAAAATATTTCCTAGATAAAATATTCCTTATATGTTGTATAGAGAAATTAATTACTATAATATATTATCAATAACACTCTAATAGATTTTATACCATAAAATATATATTAAAAAGAAATCTCACATATGTATATATAAGCATAAACGTTATTTGGAAAAATTTGGTTGTTTGTTAAGTCTAAAATTTGTGTGGAGTAAGAAAGTTCTACACATTTTTTTAGTGTATCAAAATACCTACTTTAGTATGACTATTGATGATATTTCCATGTAAACTCGCATAATAAACAATCAAAATCCTTGAAAGCTTAAAGCCAAGTTATTAAAGGTGTCCCTGTTACAAACAACAGTGACCATAGAAAAATTATTAGGTCCCTATACTATTAGTCTAACCCCTTACTGTTATTAGTGGAACCCCCTTACTATATTGTTGTGCCCATGTAGTCCCAATATTGTTATTATTATGCCCCATAGAAGCCCACTATTGTTCTTATTGTGCCCTTACATTATTATTGTTATGTCTGCTCTAATTATATTATGACCCCTTAGACTCTTATATATAGAAAGGAGGTCTTGTCATTTGTATCATCCAAGAATTGTTCATTTATGTAATGCAAAGGAGGTTTCCCCCTCAAAGAGGCTGATTTCTAAGGCATTCATCTTTCTTTTCTATCTTTTTGTGAGCTGGTTTCATAACATTTGGTATCAGAGCTTTGGATTCTAGGGTTTCACTGCTCCAAACAGGTCATCATGAATTTTCGCTATAATGTTTTTTATGCGACGTTTCAAAAGCTAAAAACAAAACCCATTTGAGTTGAAATCTCATTGAACCTCGAGACCGGCTTTCAGATCTCATCGAGATATATTTTCAGAGATATGTTCTGAGGAAATTAGCATTGTCGCAAGCTCCAGAATTCCATCTCCAATAGGTCATTGTGGACTTTTCACTCTAATTTTTGTTCTACGAAGTTTTAGATTCTGAAATTAAAACACATTTGAGCCAAAATTTTGGTGAAGTGTGGGCCTAACTTTCCGATCTTTCGCTATATTTTCAGAGATATGGTCCGAGACATTTAGGGTTTTTTTCAGACTCCTGAATTACACCCCAAATAGGTGACCTTGGTAAAATCGTCATAACTCTCTCTCTAAGAATCTGATTTAAATTTCATAAAATGTGACAGAAAGTAGATATTGTAGTTTGTTGGGTATCATTTGCAGAACCTAAGGTCGAAACAATGACATGTAGCACATCATAGAAGTTATCTCTACTAAACGAGTCTATAATTAAGTCATCTCAGGAGATTGGACATAACTCTTTCTTCAGGAATCCAATTGTGATCAGACCTGTGGGGTTAGAAAGAAAACTCCAAGGGCTATTGTAGACCAAAATTTCAGAACTTAAAGATTTGAAATGACATAGTTACATTTGTTTCAAGATCGAGCTCCTAAAAACAAGAAAAAACGATATGAGGAAGTTTGATGGCAAGGATCCGGTAAATTGGATACTACAGATGGAGTAATGTTTTGATCTACATGAGGTGCAACTATTACAAAAGGTACGTATTGCATCTTTTTTCTCGTAAACCACTTGTCACATGGTCAATTTCCATAGAAGAAATGATAGCACATTATAAGGATACAAAGAGAAACATCTTCTTTAGCCAATTGATAGATCTCAAACAAAAGGGTTCAAAGGAAGATAGCATTGAGGACTTTCAAAAATTGAATATAAGGGAAAATGATATTCCAAAGAAGCAAAGGATTGATGTTTTCATAGAAACTTTAAAGGATAACATTCAACATGAGGTTCATCTTTGGGAACCTGATTCATTGGAGAAGGCATTTAGGCTGGCAAGAAAAATTGAAAGTGGAATTATGGAAACAAGGAAACCCACCACTCACAACTATAAATATGGAAGTGTTTTTTCTCCTAACCTTCCACAATCGACAAGGTTGACACCACAACAATTGGAAGAAAATGAGAAAAAGGGCTTTGTTATAATTGTGATAGAAAATACATTAAAGGTCATAAGTGTGCTGAGAATAAATTATTCTACATAGATTGTGAAGAGGAGGAAGAAAAGGATCAAGAAACATCAAAAGAAGAGGATATATAGTGGGAACCAACCCTAGAGAAAGAACAAATAAATCCGACTATATCTTGTACTGCATTGACAAGAATTACCACTCCTCAAACTTTCAAGATAGAAGGACATATTAAGAACAAGAAGGTTCAAGCAGTGAAATATCAGGAAGAAAAAGATCAAGAAGCATCAAAATAAAAGCATACTCACCAGGAACCAACCCTAGAGAAAGAAGAAATGAATCTGACCATACCTTGTAATGCATTGGTAGGAATTATCACTCCTTGAACTATAAAGATAGAAGGGCATATCAAGAAGAAAAAGGTAATAGTGTTGATTGATTCGGGTAGTACCCACAATTTTATTCATTGTAAGATAGCCAAGGAATTGAATTACTTCCTAGATCTAGCACCAGAGTGTCAAGTGATGGTTGCAAGTGGAGGAACCATAAATTTCTCTAGAAAGTGCCATAATATCAAGTTATCCATGGAAGAATATGTTTTGAATAGTCCAATGCTTTCTGTTCCAATGGGTGGTGCTAATGTTATACTAGGAGTCCAACGGATACAATATTTTGGGAAACCGGGAAATATAGTCAGCTATAACGGAATGACAAAGCTTCTAAAGGAAGAACAACGTGGCGTAATTGCACAATTATGTTCGTGAGAGGTTCCCACATCGAAATCATCTATTTATCTAGACCTCCAAAAAGTGTTGGACAATCATTCCAAGGTATTTGAGACTCCCAAAGGCCTCCCACCTATTCGTGATCATGATCATTCTATTCATTTGATTCTAGGAAGTGTTCCTCCAAACATCAAGCGTTACATATATTCCTATGCCCAAAAGAGTGAAATTCAACGTATGGTTACATAAATGCTAGACGCTGGTATAACTAAACCTAGTCAAAGTTTTGTCTTTGCTCCAGTAGTATTGATGCACAAGAAGGATGGGTAAAGGCACATGTGTCTGAATTATAGAGAGCTCAACAAACTCACTATTAAACATAAATTTCCCATTCCTGTCATTGATGAATTATTGGATGAATTGCATGGGTTAATTTACTTCACCAAGTTAGATCTTCGTTTAGGATATCATCAAATAAGAATGAAGACTTAAGACATTTTGAAAACAACATTATTGAAGAAATATGCATTTTCATGGACTCCAGAAGCAATGAAGGCCTTTGAACATCTTAAAGAGACAATGTGACAAGCACCATCCTTAGCTACACTAGACTTCACAAAAACCTTTATTGTGGAATATGATGCATCAAGAAATGGAATTGGTGATGTTTTAATGCAAGAATAAAGACTCATTACTTTCAAAAGTCATCCATTCAAAGGAAAGTATTTACACAAAGATATTTATGATAAGGAAATGTTGGAAAGACTACATGCGCTTAAGAAATTTCGACCTTACATAATGAGAAGATCCCATTTCAAAAAATATTGCCAAAACTTGATGAGGAAGGAAAAATCATATTGGAACCTAGATCAATCACAGAAATAAGAAGCCAACAACTACTAAACCAATCAATTTCAGAGTATCTCATCAACTGGAATAACTTACCCACAGAAGATTCCACATGGGAGGACAAGAATTCTATACAGAAGCATCAAGAATGACTCAAGTGTTGAATACAACAATTTTTTAAGGAGAGAGGCATGTTAGGCCCCTATACTACTAGTGTAACCCCTTATTGTTATTAGTGCAATCCCCTTATTATATCGTTGTGCCCATGTAGTCCCCATATTGTTATTATTGTGCCCCATAGAAGCCCACTATTGTT